>LPNX010108261.1:550670-585517 GCA_001517045.1 Pseudotsuga menziesii
TTTATGACAAATATGTCAATTCAACCATTATGGTTGAATCATTTTATTTAAATTCTATTGGTTCTTGAATTCCAACTCACAAGAATTTATTGTTGGCTCGTTTTCTTATGAGGCCCATTTTAGACCCCAAATTTCCCCTAATGTGATTTAGAAATATCTCAGTGAGAAGCATGTCCATTGGATGACTAGGATTCAAGAATATGACTTGGAGATCAAGCCTTCCAAAATTGTCAAAGGACAAGGTTTGTGCTTGCTAGCTTCCCAATCTAATGATCCAGAGCAGTAACGAAAATGGAAACAAGAGGAAGATATATCTACAAATACTGTAAACGTTATTTCTACTCTAGCCTCTGAATGGTATGATGACATTAGATTCTTTCTTACTGAAGGGTATGCTCCTCCAACCTTAGACTTCAAGAAGCGTAGATATTTAAGACTAAAAACTACACCTTATCAGTTCATTGATGGTGTGCTTTTCAGAAGCAATTATGATGGTGTTTTCCTTACATGTATGGATAAGGATGAAGCTGATAATATCTTGTTGGATTTACATGCAGGGCCTGCAAAAGGACACTATTCAGAGAAACAACTTCTCACAAGATCCTCAGATCTAGATATTATTGGACAACATTGTTTAAATATGCATATGCTTTTGTTAGAAGATGTGAACCCTACCAAAGATGTGCTAGTAAGGTAAAGAAATCATCTTTTGCCCCTTTAGCCTGTCACTATCCAGTTTCCCTTTCACCAATGGGGACTGGATTTTGTTGGTCCTATTACTCCTCCTTATTCCTTATAGCACAGTTATATCCTTACTGCAATAGACTATTTCACTAGGTGGGTAGAAGCAATTCCCCTTACGGTTTCCAACACTAACTCGGTGATATCTTTCTTGGAGAGTAATATTGTTACTAGGTTTAGAGTCCCAGGTCTTTGATAATGCATCTTATTTTACTTCTCTTGATCTTAATCAATATGCCCTTGAAAAGGGATAAAAATAAAATACTCTGCAAATTATTACCCACAAGGAAATGGATTACTAGAGTCTTCAAACGAAAATTTGATCGATATTCTAAAAAAGACTGTGGCCACTCATCACAAGAATTGGCACACCCAGCTTTTTAATGCTCTTTGGGAAGATCAAATAACTCCTAAATATTCCATTTGGAACTCTCCTTACTGACTCGTTTATGGTAAGGAATATTTCCTACCATCAAACATCTTACTTCCATCGTTGCAATTGGCTCAATATTTACTACAGAAAGACTCCCCTCCTCTTCAGAACAAAATTAATACATTTCTTAAATTACAAGAGGAGAGAGAGAAATACATAAATATATTGTAACGACACCAATAATTAATTAAGAAATGGTTTGATGAAAAGTCTTTGACTGACCAAGATTTCTAGGTTGGGGATTTGGTGTTGAAATGGGACAAACAACACAAGGACAAAAATGATTATACTAAATTTCTACGCTTGTGGCTAGGACCAGTCACTATTACAGAAAAGATTGGTCGTAGTACTGTCTGATTACAGACATTGTAATGTTTCTTTGAGGCCTATCCAGTGAACATCCAACTCCTCAAGAAGTACTTTGTTTGAGGTAATAATTTTATTATCTATACATAGGTGTTTTTTGTTTTCTTTTATTTTCTTTGGTTTGGTTTTGAATTTTTCTTTCAAACATGATATTGACAAGGCATTTGGCCAAATCTAGTGATCAGTCTGTCTCCAAAATCTCTAGCTAGAAAATTTAAGGGTTGATATGTTAGAACATATTTACTCGGTTTATATCCAAAAGAGTGCTCTCATGGGAATACAACCAATAATCTGTGCGGGCCTTTTAATTTGAGAATTTCCCTACCTAAGTCACTATATTTACAAACTCTCACTGTGATAATTGAAGCTTTAGCAGTTGTTTGGTCTTCCTATCATATGTTCCACTAGTGATTGGTAGTAAATCTTCATATCATGGTCAACATTTTTTCTATTCTGGATCTCTCCTATATCACCTTGAAATCAAATAAAATTCATATAAATAAGTGTAAATTGCAATATAGGGGGTCTTATCACAATCTAGCCTGTCATGTTCATAGAGATTCAGTGAGTGACATTAACAAAAGATGGTTACCAAGCCAAGGTAATTGATTGCAATTTACATTGTAATTAATATTGTTTTTTTTCTTTATGATTAACCACAACTTGTATTCAAGGACATGCGGTCTTGTCACAAGCCATCCTGACCATGATCATGGATTCTATTTTGGACTGAAATTACTAATGGGTTTTTACCAAGCCATGGTAATTTCTTTTAGTGTCAAAACTAAAAGACAATGAGTCTCCTTACAGAACTAGCTTGTTCAGTTTCCAGGTAGGACATGTGAATGGTGTTGCACCTTACCAGGGAAATGGTCTTGTTTTGACTAAGATTTGATTATTTTCTTTTGTCAAATATATGTGTGTGTGTGTGTGTGTGTGTGTGTGTGTGTGTGTGTGTGTGTGTGTGTGAGAGAGAGANCTAATTAATAATCAATAGCTCAAGATGATTTTTGGTTTGATGATCTTGAAACATATCAAGTTTTTCCCAAGCTTCATCATAAAATGCTCTCTTTTGATTGCATATTGGTCACATGGTACCCTTTTGCTCCTAAGATTCCTTTTTCAGTTGAGTATCATTATAAGTGGCTTGGGGTGGAGGATAACACTATTTCTACTGGATCTGATTGTACTCTTATAGACTCGCTCTTGGATTATAGAATTAAACTTTTTTCTTGCTAACATAGCTCTCTTGAACTTTTTAAGTTGATTTGTACAAACATAACTGCTTCGCTCAATGATTTGTCATTTGTTGTTAGCACAACAGATCCCATTTTATCAGATAAAATGGGAACCCCATTCACTCATCATTAAGGTAACCTTTGTGCTTAATGTCTTACTCATGGAGTATTATTCATTGGTGTTTTCATCTTGTTGTCTTTTCATTTTTTATCTTAATAAAAAATTCTTCAAAGCCTTATTTTTTTGGTTTGTGAATTGCGGAAAATTTACTATTTTCTTTCAAATATTATGTTTCTGCAATTCGCATAGCGAATAGTGGAATTCTTTTTTTTGGATCTTTTGAAATTTGTTTTTCCGTAATTGGAAACCTGCAAAGAGGATTCGGGATGTTGCAATATTTTTTATTTTTCATTGCAAGTTGTGCATGTCGGAAAGCTTTTTCACAATAAAATTTCAATTTATCGAACCGACAATTCCGCAACTCGTAATGCGGATTGCGAAAATCAGAAAACAAAAAATATGATAAAATAACAAATCACACTTCTGTGATTTCGCAACCCACAATGAGGATTGTGGATTGTGGGAGCAATAAGGTCATTTCTAGTTAGAAACTTTCACTCTGCAATTTTGTAACCCACAATGCATATTGAAGATTGCGGAAATCAAAAAATAAAGTGGTAAAAAAATCACTCCGCAATTTTCTTTCCCGCTTTCCCTATTTAATCTCAACCATTGATCTTTTTCAAATGTACTATCTAAATTCATTTTGTTGTTGAATACAATTGTTTAAATATTTCAAATTTTCCACTATTATTCTACCATTTCCTGTTTGCGAATTTTACCTCGGCGAAAGGTATTTACTGCAAATTCTTATCAGGTCGACAAATTCACCTATCTCAAGCGAATTATTAGTAAGTTCTAGAATTTCTTGCCCTCCATTGGTCCAATTTCAGTAAAGTAATCCGGGTTAAAATTGACTTTTTTTTTGCATTTTATCATAATTTACCCCGTATCCTATCAGCCATGTCGAGGAATACCAGATCCAAAACTGCTCTTACCGAGAAAAAGAATAAAGACCCTAACTCTGACATTTTCTCAAACACTAATGGAGGAGTGTCCAAAACGTACCACTTAGACTAGTCTAGAATTTATTTGATTTTTTATAATGACGATTTTTTAGGCATTTAGCATGACAAACCTACTTTCATAAACATCAGTAGGCCTCAAATACATGTTATAGCATACAGACCCACCTTTATGTCTTATACAGACATTATGAAATGGATAATTGACCATGCTAACCCTCAAGACTGCTCATTTAATGACCAGTCACAAACCCAGTTGGCCTCTTTTCACCCATAAGTGTTTTCTGGAGTGTATGTTCTCAACCCACCTCAACAATTTCTCAACACACAATTTCTTGAAACTTTTGCGATGCAATATAACTTTGAAGAAATGCTTAAGTCCTCGATGGACAACCCTGATCCATTCCTACCCAAACCTGACAAGCTTTATCCCATCTCCTAGTTTAGGGTACCTTTGTCCCTATTAGTAGCAGTGTTATGCAGGTTGTATGGATTGTCAAATTATACAGTGCTCAAAGCGGAATGGGAACCCCTTGCACACCACATTCTTACAATAGGGGAATCATTCTATTGGGCTCAAATCCTATCAGTCGTGTTGAAAGAAGTTATTGAGAAGTGTCAAAAGACTCAAGCATCCAGAAAACCTTCTTTATATCTTTCATCTTATGTGATGGATGTGTTATGTGCAACATTTCCTCTCCCAACCATGGGGTGGAATTGGACCAGTATTGGACCTCTTGTCCATATTTATTGCTTGACATTATGGGAGGACAATTTCATTCCTCTTGTTTATGACATTTGTGACCATTTCATAGGTTATATTTATCAAGAAATACTCAAAGAAGATTCTCCTACATTCTCGGCCATATCCAAAGCACTGCTTTCCACCATGGGAGATTGGTATGTTGGGGAATACTTTGCATACATCAGAATATGGATTAGCAACATTGTTCATATGCTGGCTAGAATAGTGCCTAGTAGAATGGTTCTGGAAGAAATATATTTCCAGGAATTCATTGATGGGGTGTTTCCGAAACTTACTGGAGCCAAAAGGAAAGGGTGGACCAAACTCCCCCTCAGACTTGGACCTTTAGTAATACACAATTCCACTCATGCAGGCATTATTGGTAATAATATTATTACTTTGAAGCTTGGGGAAGCCCCCAAAAGGATGCAGGACCCAAAGTCTTTCTTGTCCAACCACTTCACCCAAGAACACATGAAAACTGCGTACACTCATCATAAGGACCCTGATGATTATATATACCATGGGGCCAATGCTTTCTCAGTTTTGAGAAGAATCACTTCTCCTTATGAGAATAAATTTATTTTCCAATACCAGCAGGAGCTGAAAACTAAGGTGTGCCACTACATAAGACTTGAATTGGCCTTAGAAGAGAAAAAACAGAAGCAGTTGGTTGAAAATGAATCACAAAAGTCACAATCTAGCACCTCTTCTATTACAACAGAGAAAATAGATGACTGTGGAAAAAATATGATTAAATATCCTCCACAACCTAAACCCTCATCCGCTCTTGATTCCCCAATGAAGTCTGCAGATATAAAGAGGAGCTTAGTTTTAATGAGCTTAGTAGTTGAGGCACAAGCGGCAACTTCTGCACCTCAAGATAAGAAGAAAAGGATTGAAGAACCATAAGCACAAGTGGAGATGCTCAATATTAAGTACAATGATCTCGAAGAATAAGCACTACCCACTGGCTTATCTTTCCCAATCATTATTCTGACCATCTTACCATCCATTGTCTCAGTGAATCAATCATCTGTAGATCCCATTAAAGGTTTATTCGATTACAATTCTTTTTCAAATATTGATTTTCCCCAAGTCATCCCCCCAAATGTTGAGGCCTCTTCTCTACCTTTGTCCATCCCAATCATCATTCCTTCTTCCACTTTGCCTATTCTCGCAATTCCATCTCCAGTAACAGTTGAACAACCTGCTGCTCTAATTCAGGTTACATCTTCACATTTTTTTGTCATTGCTACCCCTATCACCTCTGCAGATCATATTGTTTATGTTGTTTCTTCCATTCCTTCACCCTTAACTTCTCATGCCCACACACCATCCATAACAATTCCTCAAGTGAACATGCCAATTCCTACCCCTGTATGATAACTCTATTTTATAGTATTGGAGTTATTTATGTATTTTAATGATATTTCACCAATAATACCACACAACTCATCATTACATATTCCAACATATACAAGCATTCCCTTAGAACCCCGTACATTTCCCCTCTTGTGGTATCATAACACCTTTAGGTTCTTATGCTCAATCAATTTGGTTATCTTATTAATTTCAAAATAATAATATTTGTGAGTATTCAAATCACCATGGCATGTATTCCTCCTGGTATTTAAGAAAAATACAGTAATAAAGAAAACCTATGCACAGCATTTCATAATTCAATTTTTAAAAGGGTTAAAATGGGGATATTGCACAAAATATATTATTTCTTGGAATGTGTAAAGACTAATAACCATTCCAAACACTTATTAATCAATGTTGATGATATCCATCATGAGAATGTGAATGGAGAGCCAAGAAAGGTCCTTCCAAACCCTCAATATGGAGGGAGATCAAGTCCACTAAATGAGTAAGTGAAGGTGCGAAATAAGCTTTATAGTGAAGGGAATCAAAGGAAACTCCCAAAAACTATCTACCTTAGGTTTCCTCTCACCTTTGGGATCCACCTAAGTGTTATGGAAAGAATCTTCCTATGGCTTGGGGTGGACCACAACAGATAGGATGACACCAGAAATCAACTCTAATCCCAAATATTCCATATAAATGTAAGTTCTCACAATGAACGAAAATATTCGTACCTCAACTAGAAGTTTGAATAAGTCCATTGTTGAGATTTCAATCCAATGCTTTAACCCTACAACTTGTCCTCAACAATAAATACATCTAAGCATATAATATGTTCATGAAAAGTTAGACCTACTCTTGCATAATCCATTTAAACATGTATTAAGAAAAAATACCCATGGAAATATATATAACATTTGCACATGAAATTGGATGAGAAAATAGTATTTTTATTAATTCAAACATAAGTACAAAGTGACAATCTATGTCGGCAACTTGTCGGAACCAAGAAACCAAGTTCCTCCACCTAGTCCTCTGCCACTTCAATCCTCCATAACAAGGAAAGCTCACAAATACAATGGAGAGCTTGGGAGATGAACATAAAGAGATCTATCAACGAGGATCAAGGGATGCAAACTCAAGCATATGGAAATGGGGAAAATTTTTGATATAGTTTCCTTACTCTCAAATTTTATCTTCCCCCAATGCTTCACATTGACTCAATATATATATCCCTCAAATGGGAAATGGAGGGTAGAATCAAAGCGTTTCCAATCATATGGAATGTCGAGGATCAAGTTATTTGTTACTTGATGAGGAAAACTCCAAATATTTTTTGTTTTGAGTGCAACCCCTTATGTACATGGGCTATAATGTTGCAATCTACGTATGGGTGATCTATATTTCTATTGACCCATGTGTATCCTCAAAAATGTCTTTTTTAGGGTTAAACTGAAGCACCGGGGTTATACTAAGTAAGGGGGGTATAGTGAGTCTACATAGGGACAAGGGAAGGCCATCAAGACATGATGCTAGAGATGTGGAAAACCACGTTATAACACTAAGGAGGATGTCAATGTGTGGTCACAAATCCTTAAGTTGAAATCTACAAGCATGCGGTCTTTTATTTGAAAAATAAACAAGTCTCAATCGAACCTCTAGTCCTAATATTGGCATTATCCATTCTAAAAGAGGTACCAATTGTCAAATAAGTTTTGAACCGTATATGATAGAAATTATTTTAAGCTCCCTAAAAGTCAACAACTATGTCTTAAGTGTAAATGGTTGTGGTGAGTTATTTGGATTTTTATGCCCACAACCCTAACCTAGCTAAAATGTTGTTTTTAATCCCAAGTAATAAAGCTTATTGGTTGAAATTAAGTGTTAGTTTTAAGGACTAAACTTGGCATCATGACCAAAATATATAAATTAAGATGTGAATTGTGTGCACTTATGGTGTGTACAATTAAAATAAAATGTTGAAATAAACTAAATTAATGTTGAAATAAACTAAATTAATGAAAAAAAATGGTAAGAAAAAGAAAATCAATGTTTGACAAATACTAAATAAAAACTAAAGACTAAAGATATTTCTCTTTATGATTGAATTTTTTCTAAACATTATTAAAACAATTTTTAAATGGAACAACCAAAAAAAACTTTCTAATACACCTTAGAAATGGACTAGTTCAAACTAAAGAAGAGCTTACAAATTAGGGAATTAATAATTACTTTGATATACTTGTAAAACTGTGGGATTTTATTCTTTACCAAATAATTTTATTTAGATAGGAAACCTTAAAACCAACTAGGAAACTATGGTTTGAGTCTAAAAATGAAATTGAAAATGGACGAAAAAAAACTTGGATTTGCTAGAATAAAAAATGCAATTAAAAGACAAGTATTACAACTCAATATGGGTTTTTTTTCCTTGTTGGCGCAAACCCAACCAAAAAAACCCAGTCTATAGGGATTCCCACTTTGTCGACGCTCACTCACCACGATCTCTCTAAGCACCGGCCCAGACAGGTTTTACCTTGTCCGGTAACACCGGCGAAGCGGATGAAGTCTCACCCGAGATGTTCAAGGGAGGGCTGACGGAACCAAGTTTCCACATAATAGAAGAGGACTATGAGCATCGACAATTCATCAACTTATTTATCAGATATGACCAATTACTTAACCATTAATGAAACCAGGCATCATTTCTCTTCAACAAATTGCATCATTCATTCATAGCATAAATAATCGCATCACATAACATAATTAACCCTACTATCATGCGAACAGATCTAAGAAGATAACATCATTCATAAGCAGTAAACATTGCATCATAGATCCATGTCACACATATTCACCATTGGATTGTAGAAATAGAAATAAAATACAGAAAAAACAAGAAATATAACAGTAT
This sequence comes from Pseudotsuga menziesii, assembly GCA_001517045.1. NCBI lineage: Eukaryota > Viridiplantae > Streptophyta > Pinopsida > Pinales > Pinaceae > Pseudotsuga > Pseudotsuga menziesii. The sequence goes on from LPNX010108261.1 coordinate 559,562, forward strand.
TTCAGATCAACCCTCGTATTTTCATATTACTTCTGCGCAATCAATCACAGCTCCAAAACAGACAACAATTCAATTCTCAATCTAGGATTCCCTATGATGAACATGATTCTTACATTCACAATTCTTCTTCTATTTATAGGCTTGTGCCTTTACGTTCATGGTCCACTTCTAACTAACTTCTAACTGATTCTACCAACTAATGACCAATATCCACAAAATATGGTCAAAAAGTACAAAAAGTGACACAAAATATTCAAAAGTAGTCTATCTCTTGCCTTGTGCACTATCATTGTCTTGAGCAATGTCTTCTGAACTTGCACAGCATCCACGATGATGTGCAACTAACTGATCCTCAACCCCCTGCCAACAGGCCCCCAACACAATCTTGTGGCTCGCCCTTAAGCCATGTCAGTTGGACATGATGTACTCATTGATTTTCTATTTGAATTCGTCGTACTACTGAGTGAGCTCTGTTACTTGTGTTTTAATTATTTCAGCAAGGTCCTGACATCCCAACAAATCCTTCTTCAACAGATGCTCCACCATATTTGTATTTACTTCCTTCTTACCATCTTGCAACGCATCGACTACTTTTACCAACAGTTGGGCTCCAAATTCTTGGAACTTGTTGAGCTGGTCACTATGTTTTTGTTGTCGCTCTTGTGATTTTCCAACTCATTGTTGTAGCTCCTTTAACTCTACGAACCGTGTGATTGAAACAATTGGTGGCATTGTATTTAGTGTTTTCTTTAGTGTTGCTAACTAGCCCTTGGATTCATGTAAATTCTTTGTTAGTTGCTCTAACTGTTCATCTTGAACAACACTCCCCCAAAATTGTGTCGTCGCTTCAGTAATCATTTTAGCCTCCTACTCCATTTCTTCAAATTGGGCCTCTATCTCCTCAATGGCACTCTTGCATTCTACAATTTTCTTTGGTGGTGTGTGTTATACTGAAATCTCATCACCCTCATGTTATAAGATAGGTATTCCCTTTACTACTCCAATCCCTCAAAGTTTTCCCTAGAGAAATGAAGGTTTAAATTAACCCCTTGCAATTTTTTCCTCTTTTGAGTACGTAACTCTCTTTTCCCATTGACAAAAAGTGTTACCCAAGTCAGCACCACTCCTAATACATGAGCAAAGATAGGTGCCAGTGCTCTTTCCCTTACTACAAGAAGTGGTTCCCCCTTAGCACCACCTGTTTGCTTCATTGGAAGAGCGGTGCTCAAGTTTTGAAGGGAAAAAAGAGAAGCTTCGAGAGGATTCTCGAAGCTGACCTCCATGGAGCCTCATCCCTATGGTTTAGGACCAGCTAGAGCTCAAGATCCTCCCTTTTAGGATCCTATCTCCACCTCACCCATGAGATCCTCAACCATACCTATCCTTCCATGCCTTTAAATACTGGCTCACCCCCCATGGGAAAAAGGAGGAAGAATTGTTTTGCATACCCAAACTCTGTCAAAAGCATTCTTGAGTCTTTGGAGGAAAGGTGAAGTTAGAGTCAAGGAGCCATTGGAAGGAACTCTCAACACCAAGGCATGAAGGTTGTAGTCTCTCCGATCATTTATTAATAAAGAATGTCTTTTATTTCCCATATTTACTGTTTCATATGTTTATATGGCTTGATTCCTTGGTCACAAGCATAGATCTAGTTGATTATATTGTATGCTATCATGTTTTCTTTGTTTTCTTCCATATTTTACAGGTTCTTCTGCAGTAAGCTTCAAGGATAGTGAGTACAACCTTTGAGATAAGTATTATGGTATTCCATTCAGTTGATTAACTAGATCTAGGGAGATTCTAGCATTCCGCGTTTGTGTTTTGTTCTAGATCTGAACCATTCAGACTAGGGAACCAGATCTTGTCCGCGGGAGGTGTGTATTTTTGGCTAACAAAATTGGTGACTCTACTGGGGATCTACTTCGAATTTTGAATCATTGGTAAGTTGAAATATCCACCTTCATTTTCAATTTCTAGATCTACTTTTCCATTCATAGATCTGTAGATCTACTTTGAATTTGATTGTTTTGCCTCTGTCTACCTTAAGATCTTTATGTTTTTGGTTCACTGGGTTTTATGGTGATTGTTTGGGTTTATTTTTCAATCTGTAACTTCCTTTGCTGTTGCATTTTTATATCTCAAATTTCCATCTCGGGCACCGCTCTTAAGCTGTGTTATAAGTGCGGTTTTGGAGCTGTCACTGCTCTTCCTCTATGTTAAAGAAGCGGTGCCCCTGCCCTTTCTCTATGTCCAAGAAGCAGTGTTGGACCTGGCCCTAGTGTGAACCTGCTGTAAGCAGTGCCACCACTCTGTTCCTATGTCCAAGAAGCAGTGCTCAGGCTAGTAACACCCTGTTCAACACCTGTAGAAGCGGTGCCAGGTATTCTTCTTAGCCCTATTTGGTATTTGATTCTTAAATGATTTTTTTGGTATCTGATATGCATGCTTCAGATTGTTACAGTTGTGTTTTGAACTCTGCAATTCATTTTTGAACAAAAAACTCAATCAAAAATCAAAAAATTAAAAAAAAATGACCCAAAAATTGTTTCTTGGGGGCTCACGCCCCTGAACCCCCAAAGAACCCTCAGGTCAGGGGAGGGAAGGGACCACCCCCCCAGACCCCCCTTGAGTGTGTATGAATTCATACGTATTTTCAATAATTTTTATTGATGTTGGTATTTTAAAGCTTCATAGATGGCTTTGAATAGAACTTGGTTTTGTTAGATCTCTGATTTTTGTCTTCTTTGATAGAACAAGAAAATATTCATTTCAATTTTTCTTTATTTGTTATACATGATTTTTGTATGTTTTTCCTTTTTTCATAAAGTTGTGGAAAAGTCCGTATGAAATTTATTGTATAATTTTATGATTAGTTCATTCTATCTTTAGTTGAAAATCTGAATACTTTTGTATAAAAGTTGTAATTATCTTTTCTTTCTTTTCATTAGAGATCTCACTTCTTTTTCAGTTCAAAAGAGAAGATTTTGTTTGTTTCAGTTAGGAAAGGACCATATAAGCAAGTGTCTTTTGTTTTGGTATGGGATTTATTCTATGTTTCAAATGAATTGAACCTCTCTCTCCCTTCCTTAAGTAGGGCATACCTTTAAAGTGAAAATGAAAATTTCGCTCAATCATACTACACGGTTTTACTTTTTATGTCCTCACCTCATGCATTCACCTAACCATTCAAGATAAAATTAAGCGCTAGCTTAGGTTTACATTTTTTAGCAAATTGTGTGATAGGTTAGTGATGTGTTCGAGCATCATAAAACATATGAGATGTCGTTAATTTGTCTGCACTACAACCTAGGACTCGTGCGGTTCTTCCACGTACCATCGGTATATTGAATGGATTTTCACATACCCTTGAGGTATATAGAAAGGTACTTCACATACTCGATTGTATATCAGAAGGCCCCTTATGAACGGTTGTGCATTAGACAGCACTACTACTGATTTGAGCTCCCACATACCTTGCGTATATCAGGATACCCTTTTAGGAATCCTCAAACCATCTGAGTTACCTTTTTGTCCTGTCCCGTGAGGTTCCAGACCTTTAATCCACTCCTCTCACATATTTTTCTTGCTTCTTTAGTTTGAGTAGCGCTTGTTTTCTGTATAGTTAGGATTTTTTAGAAGAGAGAGATAGTTTTGTTACATAGTTATGGCTTCACCTTCCATGACTACCAACTAAGAGACTCCTTTACCAAGCACATAATTTGTTTTCCCTCCATATGGGGATGTTGGTCTTCCTCTCATGACTACGTTAAGCCTTCCTGGATTGACTATTGGATTACCTGTTTGGTTATTCTCCAGTCCAGTTATCCCATGTACACCAATTTCTTCTGATCCTTATCCTTCATCGCAAGAGCATCAACCTCATGTTGATCCCTCTCCTTCTTCACCAGGTGTGTCTTCTCCCATTTCTCCCTCTTTGCCTGTTGAAATTTGTAGTACTAGTAGTCAAGTGGATAAGAAGAAGAAGAAAAGGAAGATTAAGAAGAGGAAAAACAAACAAAAAATCAAGTGTCAACCAATCACTCCTCCCAATGTGGAGAGTGTTGATCTGCACACCCCAATATCGCGTAAGCCCAAATTCCCTTGTAGGATTTTCAAGGGTGATCACCTTCTGAAATATTGTCATGGTTTGGTCCTAGTTTTAGAAGAGTGGTCTAAGGTTTCCTGAAAAGATATGCCATCATCCTTTGGTCATCATCCTGATGATACCCCCTCAACCAGTGACTCTGTGGTTAAGAGTCAGAAGGGTAAAGTCATAAATCCTTTTTTACTTTGTAAGGACATGCACTTTACTTACCTTTGTCCTCACATGGATGAAGCTTCTAAGTTGTTGGAAGATATTACTATTTCTCATCAACAACTTCCAACAGGTTATCGCAAGTTGTCACTTGACATCCCATTGGTTGATAAGTGGTTGATCTAGTTCTAACCTTGGTTGATCCCACTCTTCCTTTGAAGAGTGAAGTTGAAGTGGTCAATTTGGTTTCATTCGTAGTTGATCCCACTCTTCCTTTGAAGGGTGAAGTTAAAGTGGTTGATTCGGTTTCATCCGAGGTCGATCCCACTCTTCCTTCTAAGAGTGAATTCCAAGTGGTTAATCTGGATTCATCCGTGATTGATCCCATTCTTCCTTTAAAGAGTGAAGTTAAAGTGGTCAAGTCGATGTCATCTCCACCTGATCCCACTCTTTCATCAGAGAATGTTAAGACTGAAGTAGTCGCTTTGACCAAATCTTCGTCTTGTTCTTCTCTTACAGTAGAGAATGAAACGAAACCTCCTGAAGTTTTCATGCTTCGTTTTGATTATTCTCGACAAGAGGAAATTTTTTTCTGTTTCGACAGAACCCTCTCTAAGTAGTGAGGTTATTTCCTTTAACTGGAGTAACCTAACAAAGTCTCATCTTCATTCGAGTGTTCATTTCCAAATAGTTTTGAATGTTACTGCTAGGTGGATACTTCACACTATTGTTGACGAAGGGGCTTCTGTTAGTATTCTATCCTCAACTTCTTGGCAATATTTAGGTTCTCCTCAGCTTTTTCCAACCACTGATCAGATACTGGATTTTAATCGAAGACCTACTGCACCTTTAGGGACCCTTCCTTATTTGCCTACTACATTAGGAGGGAAAACTATCTGTATTGATGTTATGGTGGTCCAAGGTCCTTTAGATTTCAATATTCTCCTTGGATGTGATTATGTTTATGCCATGAAGGTTGTTATGTCCAGACTCTTTAGAGTTATTCATTTTCCCCATGATTGGAATATTGTGACCATTGATCAACTTTCCTTTGTTACACTTGACCATTGCATCACTCCTAGTAATCAGACTGCCCTGAATGTGCCACATGTTCTTGTGGTTCCTTCCCCTTCTTCTAGTTAGCTTATTCCCATCATAGGTAAAATGGGGGGGCATGGATCTAGTCTATGGACATCATAATGGAGCTAAGCCGCTAGCTTTTATGAAATGGGGGAAACCTACCAACCTCTGGATATACTGTTGGTAGGAGCAGGTTCGTGAGCATAGTTCTTTTTCTATGTCAAGCTCGTTAAAAAATGAAACAAATGCCTATGAGAAAAGTTCCCATTCTATGTCAAGCTCGTTAAAAAATGAAATGGATCTCCTCAAGCATACTTTACCTTTTGGTTTCAAGCTTGCATAAAAATGAAACCATTCCTGAGCAAAGTTCCCATTCTATGTCAAGCTCATTAAAAAATGAAATGGATTTCCTCAAGCATAGTTTACCTTTTGGTTTCAATCTTGCATAAAAATGAAACCATTCTTGAGCATAGTTCATTTTCTATTTCAAGCTCGTTAAAAAATGAAGTAGGTTTCCTTAAGCATAGTTTACCTTTTGGTTTTAAGCTTGCATAAAAATGAAACCATGTTTCAAGCATAGTTACTTTATGTTTTAAGCTTGTGTAAAAATGAAACATGTCATTTTGAGCATACTTTATTTTAGTTTCGAGCTTGTTAAACCATGAAACTCCCCTTTGAGCATAGTTCTTACTCTATGTCAAGCTCGTTAAAAAATGAATCAAATACCCTGAGCATTCTTTCAACTGATCTTCAAGCTCATTAAAAACAGTAAGATGGTGTTGAGTTTACTTTTCATTTTTCGTGCTCTGGTTAAAACATGAAAACTGGTTTGAGCTTAGTTTATTACTTTTTCATGCTCTGGATTCAAAAATGAAAAGGTTAATAGAGTCTTCTTTAAGCTCTTTTCAGACTCTTAAAATGTGAAAAGATTGTCGGGTGAGCTTGCCTTCTTCATGCTCGTAAAAGCACTTGAAGAGTCATCTTCCTAGTGATAGTTTACCCCTTTTTCGGACTAGGGGGCACTACTTACGAAAAAGGTACACTCCAGCCAATCATGACTGGAAGAGTTCTCTAAGGTATTATTTTATACCTTTTCGGGCCTTAGGGACTAAATCATACGAAGAAGGACCATTTGGATTTTTCTTTAGTTTGTTCAGACTCTCTAAACATGAACTAAACTGAGTTTTCTTTCATTGGACTCATTAAATTAAACATTGAAAGACCCTTTTTTGGAAACGAACCCCTACTTTCTCACGTTTGTAAAACATATGAGTCTGGACATATCGCTTGATGAGCTACAATGAGTGTTTGTTACCCTCTTTCAACTCGTAAAAATGAAAAGAGGCACTCATCAATCATGATGGGGAAATTAAGGGAAGGGAAATACATTTCATTTGTAATAAATGGCAGTTGTTAGTCACCTTTGAACATGGTACTTGTCTGCATTTCATTCAGTTAATTGGGTATTCATCTTGTTTCTGAGTCGATCCACCTTCATGAGTCATGTCACTCCTTTGAGTCTCTCAAAGAATGCATTGTCCTTTATCGTATTGTGTTCCGCCTTGTTAAGTCAATGTTGCCAAGTCTTCGGTCGTGCCACCTTATTTTCAAAAGGGAAATTGTCTTGAGAGTTTACACCTGTAATCAAAACAACTTTTGAGTCAGTCCTATGGTTATGTCATACTCAAAATTCTAGAACCTTGTTCCAAGTTTTGTGTCATCGATGTGGGATTCATCATGGCCCTCCTTCAATGAGACTATTCATGTCGACATCAGCTCATCATCCAAGAATTAGTATTAGAAATAAGTTTAGTACCTTCAGATCTGTATGCCTTAATGACATATTCTCTCGTTTTCGACATAAGTTCACATCATTGACCTTTGATCGAATGATTCGACTGAGTGCTTGACATTAGATCATCGATTCACACTCACGAGATTGTACTAGGGTACCTTGGGAATCATTGACATTAATGGTGATCTCCCTCACACTTGTTAACGGTTCACATCATTGACCGATAATCAAGTGGTTTCTACCATGTTCGAATTTAGATCGTTGTAATCACATGGATAGAATCGGACTTTGTGGAAGACGAGATGAAGACCCTGGGTATTTGTTAAGTGCTCATTGCTTTCCCTAGGTTGCCATGGAGTATTTGTATGAGTCCTAGCATGGATCCACATTTGTATGTTTATGTTTGTGCTCAGATTTGCGTCTATATGACATAGATCTACATTGTTTTTCTTGTAGCTATGTCCAAATTTGAGTCTTCTTCACATGGATATACGTTGTATTTTAGTAGCCATGAATTTTTTGTATCTCACATGGATCCGCATTGTATTGGTCGGTAGCCATGTTATGAGTCATTTGGGACATGTATCAAAATATGTTGTAGAAAGTTGGTGATGTTTGAGAAGTTTCAACACTTGGACCTTTGCCTCGACACTATACCTTGTTCTTTCAAAGTATATTTCCTATCGATTCCCTCTAGCCATTATACTTTGGGGGGCATCTCTGTTATACTGAAATCTCATCACCCTCATGTTATGAGATAGGTATTACCTTGACTGCTCCAATCCCTCAAATTTTTCCCTAGAGAAATGAAGTTTTAAATTAACCCCTTGCAATTTTTCCCTCTTTTGGGTAGGTAACACTCTTTTACCATTGACAAAAAGCATTACCCAAGTCAGCACCGCTCCTGATACATGAGCAAATAGAGATGCCACCGCTCTTTCCCTTACTGCAAGAAGTGATGCCCCCTTAGCACCACCTATTTTCTTCATTGGAAGAGTGGTGCTCAAGTTTTGAAGGAAAAAAAGAGAAGCTTTGAGAGGATTCTCAAAGCTGACCTCCGTGGAGCCTCATCCTTATGGTTTAGGACCAGCTGGAGCTTGAGATCCTCCCTTTTAGGGTCCTATATCCACCTCACCCATGAGATACTCAATCATACCTATCCTCCCATGCCTTTAAATACTGGCTCACCCCCCATGGGAAAAAGGAGGAAGAATTGTGTTGCATACCCAAACTCTGTCAAAATCATTCTTGAGTCTTTGGATGCAAGGTGAAGTTAGAGGCAAGGAGCCATTGGAAGGAACTTTCAACACCAAGGCATGAAGGTTGTATCCTCTCCAATCATTTATTAATAAAGGATGTCTTTTCTTTCCCATATTTACTATTACATATGTTTATATTGCTTGATTCCTTGGTCACAAGCATAGATCTAGTTTATTATATTGTATGCTATCATGTTTTCTTTGTTGTCTTCCATATTTTATAGGTTCTTCTGCAGTAAGCTTCAAGGATAGCGAGGACAACCTTTGAGAGAAGTATTATGGCATTCCATTCAGTTGATTAACCAGATCTAGGGAGAGTCTGGCATTCCGCATTTGTGTTTTTTTCTAGATCTGAACCATTCAGACTAGGGAACCAGCTCTTGTCCATAGGAGGTGTGTATTTTCAGCTAACAGTGTTTTTGGGTAGACCATAACATTCAAAAGGTTGTTGTCCAGCTGGATTTGCGCAATGACTTCTCCAAGTCTCTTTTCCTTTGCGACTGCATCCAAATCCGTAGTACTTTCATGGATGTACTGGCAGGCATGCGTAACAACCTCTTCCACCTGCCCCTGACTAGAAAAATGTTGCACCTTCTCAACAACAAGGCGATCGGTTTCTTTCTTTAGTTCTGTCATCTCTTCTACAGTCTTCTTCTTAAGTTCCTCTTGTGTCTTTTTCAGTGCCTCAATTCCCTGCTCTTTAGTTGTCGTCAATGTTTCCTTCGCACAACACAATTCCTCTATCTCTTTCTGCAGTGTCTCTTCCACCTCTTGCGAGCGCAGGTACTAGTTGTTGATCTCCTTCTGTTGATTGGCCAATTCTTGGTTGGAGACCTTCTTTATGTGTACTAAGGTCTAGGTGGACAACTTATTTATATCCACCATGATGCTCTGCAATTGCTGTAGTAAGGAGTTCACATCATCTCGTCCAGTGTCGATTGTAGTCGGGGGAACCTGAACGTTCCTGGACTGTGGCTTAGTGCTAATCAACACATAGTCTTGCACAGCTGCACTCTTTGGTGCCCTTCTTGAAACCGTATTTTATATGGAAGCTAACTTGGGGCATACCTCATCAAATACTTCCTGGGTATACTTCTGCATCTCTTTTGCGACAATATTAGATGAGTTAGTGATGGCCTTAATAAGCCGTTGTAGTTGCGCCTCCAACACGGATCTAGTACTACTACTTGCATCCTACTCCATTCATCTCTTAGCCCTTATCTCCTTAGGAATGTGTTGTGCCTCTAGGTCAGTGGGAGTCTCTATTGATGACTCGCCATCCAAGTCATGGTGGATTTGTTGGTCCTTTATTTATACCGGATCATTAAGTGCATCCTCTGGTGGTCCTGCGGAGACTTCATTAGTGCTAACTAACTCCCTCCATGCTTCTAGATAGTCATCAATTACTGCCTCCAATTCCTCATCCGATACCTTATAAGACATGGGTAGCCATTGTTTATCTGGGTCACGACGAGCTTGCACATGAATGGTATGCGGTCTGATGGCGAACTGAGCAATCCTTCAGTATTTAGTTGCGGCCTCATTGGATAGTTGGGGAACTTTTACAGATGTCGCCTGCAGCGCTTCCCAGTATACCCAAAAGTGGATCGCATAATCCTCTTTCCTACTAGGCTCCTCTACCCACCACAAGTTTTGATACCTTGCGCCTTTGCATACCTTAACAAATTCAACATCCATCCTTTGGTAGTCCTCTATCTCCATCCAAGACACTAATGCAATGAGGATCAATAGCAAGCTATGTGTGAAAGTTCGTTCTCCAGCCTGAACTGCTACTGCATCCTCCGTTAACTAGTTGAGCAAAAATAGCACCCAATTCATCTACACCCCTTCAGCGCACTATTGTGCACACGCAATCACCCTTGAAGTGCACTGGATGGGGTGATTCTTCCTTACAATATTGTTGGCAATAATGCACGTACCAATGCGTATTGTGTGGTCATTGATACTATCTATTCGGTAGGCCCTCCCGTTGCACTATAATTCGAACCTTTGTTTCAACCTTGTGGCGAGATGTTTATCATTATCCTTGCCTCTAAAATATTTCGATGGGTCCCACCCATCCTTCGGCAACCCAATGATATCTGAGATTAATTCCACTGTGATGGGAATTAGTGTATCCAACCACAACGTCCCGCCATGAAAACAAGCCAAAAGCTTCTTAGCGCAAGAATTTGCCTCGTTCAACCTCCCAAAGTGCGGCATGTTAATGAGTCCTAGCAGCCCAGATTTATCCAACCCTTGCACCCAATCCTGCGGGATGCACACAATGGGTCCTCTTGGGATTGAAGGAAATGACTCATAGGGCTCATTTTCTAGGTCCTGTAATGCCAATAGGTCATGGTCCTTATACTTCATCTTCATCAGTGATAGGACAATATTAGTATTTCACACCATCCCTTTTAACAATGGTGGCATCTTCGGCTGGTACTTCTAGTTCTTGGTGAGCTGTCAGGGCTTTGTACTAGGTCAGGTTGGAGTGATGTAGCCTAGGATGTACTTAACAGAGACCCCAGTGTGAACCGCTGATGGCGGATGTAGTAGTAGTTCAAGCCGTAGAACAACCTTTCACATATAGCTGGCTATTGATCCTCATCACATTAGTGGCTTGGATGGAGCCATGGGACTACCAAAGGATGGACGTTGAAGCTGTTAAGGTATGCAAAGGTGCAAGGTATCAAAACTTGTGGTGGGTAGATGAGCCTAGTAGGAAAGAGGATTGCGTGATCCACTTTTGGGTATACTAGGAAGCGATGCAGGTGGCAACTGTCAAAGTTCCCCAACTGTCCAATGAGGCCGCATCCAAATACTGGAGGATTTCTCGGTTTGCTATCGGACCACATACCATTCATGTGCAAGCTCGCTGCGACCCAGATAAACAATGGTTACCCATGTCTTATAAGGTGTCGGATGAGGAATTGGAGGCAAAAATTGATGACTAGTAGGCAGCATGGCAGGAGTCGGTTAGCGCTAATGAAGTCTCCATAGGACCACCAGAGGATGCACCTAATGATCCAGTACAAAGAGAGGAACAACAAAGCCACCATGAATTGGATGGTGAGTCATTAGCAGAGACTCCTAGTGACCCAGAGGCACAACACATTCTTAAGGAGATAAGGGCTAAGAGACAAATGGAGAAGGATTCAAGTAGTAGTACCAGATCCGCATTGGAGGCGCAACTATAGTGGCTTATTAAGGCTGTCACTGACTCATCTGATACTATCCCAAAAGAGATGCAGAATTCCGCTCGGGAAGGCTTTGCTAAGGTACGCACCAAGTTAGATTCCATATATAATACGGTTTCAAGAAGGGCACTAGAGAGTGCAGCTATATAGGACTATGCGTCGATTAGCACTGAGTCGCAGGCCAGGAATGTTTAGGTTCCCCCGACTACAATCGACATTGGACGAGACGATGTGAACTCCTCACTACAGCAGTTGCAGAGCATCGCGGTAGATATCAATAAGTTGTTGGTGCAAACCCAACCAACAAAACCCAGTCGATAGGGGTTCTCACTCTGTCGACGCTCACTCACTGCGATCTCCCTGAGCACTAGCCTAGACAGGTTTTACCATGTTCGGCAACACCCGCAAAGAGGATGAAGTCTCACCCGAGATTTTTGAGGGAGGGATGACATAACCAAGTTTTCGCAGAATAGAAGAGGACTATGGGCATCCATGTTTCATCGACTTATTTATCATATCTGACCAGTTAATTAACCATTAATGGAACCAATCATCATTTCTCTTCAACAGATCGCATCATTCATTCATAGCAGAAATAATCGCATCACATAACAGAATTAACCCTGCTATCACGCGAACAGATCTAAGAAGATAACATCATTCATAAGCAGTAAACATTTCATCATAGATCCATGTCACACATATTCACCATTGGATTGTAGAAACAAAAATAAAAGACAGAAAAAGATGAAAGACACAGTATTTCATATCAACCCTCGTCTTTTCATATATATTACTTATGCACAATCAATCACAGCTCCAAAACAAACAGCAATTCAATTCTCTGTCTAGGATTCCCTATGATGAACATGATTCTTACACTCACAATTCTTCTTCTTTTTATAGGTTTGCGCATTTACATTCATGGTCCACTTCTAACTAACTCCTAACTAATTCTACCAACTAATTACCAATGTCCACAAAATATGGTCAAAAAGTACAAAAAAGTGACACAAAATATTCAAAAGTAGTCTATCTTCCACCTTGCGCACTATCTTTGTCTTGCGCGGTGTCTTCCGAACTTGTGCAACATCCACGATGCTATGCAACTAACTGATCCTCAACCCCTTTCCAATATTCCTTATCCAATTTCCTTTAATCTCAAGCAAGTCCAAATTAATAAAAGAATAAATTAGAATTTTGGACTAAGTGTTGAAAAAGACGAATGACAATACATTAATAAAAAACAATAAGGAAACAAATACTAAATATTAATGATTTTTTGTTTACCTATAGTTTTTCTTTTGAAAAACTCAACAAACATCACTGGTCTACAAATAGGCTTGGAGGGACTAAACATACATACTACAAAAATCTAGAATTGAATTAACTTTAAAAATTCTAAAAATTGTTCAGAATGAAAAACATTATTTAGAAATCAGGCTAGTGTAGGTCCTAGGATTTCTTAAAAAACGTGGTCTAACACACTTTTTAAGGATATACTACACTATGGATATAAGGAAAAAAAAATACTAAAAATTGATTTTGGTTGTCTATGGAATTACTTCCCAATAACTAGGGTCGAGTACTGACAGACAATTAGTAAGAGAACAATAACTCTAATTTCTTATTTCAATTAAGTACTTGTTGGATTACTTCTCTGTCAACCTAGGTTTAGATCCCTTGTTCGTCAACAAAGCCCAAGATATCATCCCAACAGAGCATAACCTTGTCGGTAACACCTGTGACGCAGATTAGGTCTCACCCAAGATATCTATGGGGACCGCCATAACCAGGTTTCTGCAGTTATGTTAGGGGATTTTCTTATCATAGCACCATCAAGTCACTCAACCGAAATCGGGAAATAGAATTTTTCCTTCATACATAAATCATCAAAGAATATAACATATTGATCTTACGAAATTCATCATAGCATATAGTCTATATTACTAAACATGCAATAATATACCATTTATATCATTAAGATGGTTGGCATATTTATCATATTCAATCACGACAGATATTCATTCAACCATAGACACAATTATCATAGACACAAAGACACAGAGTTTAACATGGAAACCCATCCGGGAAAACCACAAAGGCGCTCTCCATCTGGCATGAGTAATAATTTGAACGCCTTTGGTCTGCATACACAGTTTGTAGACTCTTCTTTAGATATTCTTTACAATCAATGACTCGTTTCCCCTCTCATGCTCTCTGGTTTTTGGTCTTTATCTCTTTTCTTGTTTTTCTTCTTCGTCATCATATATGTGTTATCTCTTCTCTTTTTTCTTATGTCCTTATGTTTTGTCATCCGCACACAACTTCGATTGACTTTATTGGATTTTACAACTTTTTCTTTACCCATCGACCGATTCTCAACTGTCAATCGACGGGTTGTCTTACTAATTTAACTCGTCCCATTACATCTAAAAATAGGCATTATCGGCCCAATTTACAATCATTCTTTCTTTCCCAAAAGTAGAATATTAATCTAACTAGTTGTTTACCAAAAATAGGTCAAACTCCTCGTCTCGGCCTAGTTTATACCACTTTTGTCATGGCTCCTTCCATCACGGTCTTTTCTTGTATTGCGATCGTAATATTCATCTTTCCGAAAAGGATTCGGGTTACGTTTTCTTTCCTTTTCCTGGGGCCAACATGCCACAACACTCACCTATGGCTCGTCCTGAGCCACATTAGTCTGAAATTTCTGTTGGTGTGATTTTGCTCTGAAAATCTTGAAATATTTTCACAACCTATTCTGCTTCTTGTCGCACATCTTCATGTACTTTCCTCATTTTTTCAATAAGTTCGGAATTGATATGTTACAAATTTTGTATTCCTGTCATGCCCAAAACTTGTTGCACCTTTTCATGAATAGGTTGAATGATATCTGTAACCTTTTTCTGCTTCTTCCTGTAGCTCTACAACATGATCTAATATTTATTTGTGTTCTTTCTGCAATTTAACTACTTGTTGTTGTAATCTCTTAAGATCAGAAGCATTGGTCGTCTTTTTCACTGTTGGTAGCTTCTTCAATTCATTCTTCAGTTGATTAAAGTATGTTTTAGTAGTATGCAATTTCTCTGTAACATATTCTAGTTCTGTGTGGTCTATCAAGGTTTCTCATGACTGAGAAAATTGTTCGACTACTTTGGCACAAAGTGCCTCTACCTCCTCAATTTTTTGCGCATCCTGAGTTGTTTCCTTCGCCCGCTATTCTAGTACCTTCAGAGGTGTATTGGGAGTCATCTTTGATTCCAACTTTGGGACTCATTTGCATAGGTTCTCAGCTACCTCACCCAGTTGAAAAAATTTTGCTTCAAAGAACATCTCAGGTGTAATCCCTTCCTTAGCAAAACTACTACAAGTGAGTGTAACAGCTACATCCAAACGATGCTTGTCATCCTGCCAGGTTTTTTCTTTATTCTCTGTCTCCTTGACTATATTTTTCAGTGACGTAATGGTTTTATTTGATTTCTTGAGTTGTCCAAGAATCCCATGCTCTCTTTCCTTCATCTCCTTCAGGGTAGTCTATTGAATAGGATGCAATAGATACATCAGTACTACGAAAAATTCAAAAGTCACATGACCAATATCCTTGATCATGGCATTGTATTATGTGTTCCCTAAGTCAATTGTCATCGAATTCACCTGAATTTTTATGTGTGGAGGTGTTGATGGTACTTCAATAGGTAACTCTTCATATGGGCCCGCTTTTTCCTGCAACCTAGTCGAATACGACTCCTGGTAGACTGCTACTCAAACTTCCTTTACTGTAGTACAGAGCGTCTGTAGTGAATCCATGATGTTTCTTACCGATTATGTGTTTCTTTCATCCATCTTTCTACAACTTTGATTTTCTATTCCGTCCATTTGATTTAAAATAAGGTTGTAGTTGTCATTAGCAAGACCAACAATTCCAGTTGTCTTGTCATCCTTCCTCTTCTTGTGACTCTTTTTCAGAATTTTTAGATCATTTCCTTTATCCCCCAACTCTGGACCTGTCGGGGTCACACTAGATTCATTTTGACTATTCTAGGTAGAGATTCTTGGGCTTTCCTCTGCACTTGGATCACTTCCCTGAGGTCCATTTTGCTTCTCTATTGGGTCATCCTATCATGGATACATTCCTACATTTATTTGATAATGTGCAACATGTTGTCTCCATTATTCGATCCTGTCCTAAATAATCATGTCAATTTCTTTAGCAGATACTTGAAACTATGTAGCTAACCATTGTTTTTTGGATCTTATCGCAGTTGAAAAAATATATGGTGAGCTCCGACCGAAAATCTGATGACAAGGCAGAACCTTTTAATGGTTTCCTTGGTTATTTTTGTATGTTTCTTAATATAGTACTAGAGTGCTTCTCCTTGCAAATAAAATTCCATTGTCTTTGTCGTACCAAAGATTCTGGTATCTTGCTCCTCGACATGGGATAGGGACATCTACCCCTTGGTATTCTGGTGGTTCTTCCCATGTGACAAATGAAATTAAAATAAAAATCCAAGAATAATTAAAGGGATTACCATTTTCCTACGCATCTGCAACATCTTATAACAACTCATTCAATAAATATGTCAACCAGTTCATCTAGACACCTGCTGCACACTACTCTTCTGCAACGATTATTTCGGTTGTGCACTGGTTCGGTCACATCTTCCTTAGAATCTTGTTGGATAAAACATTAGCAACAAACCAAATGGTAGTGTCATTGATAGAGGTGATGGAAAATCCTCTCTTATCTCTCGATGGGTTATACTTTTCCTTCATTATGGTTGTCAAACTTGTGTCCTGGTCATTTCCAATGAAGAGGGGCATTGAATCAACCCCCACTAGAGGAAGTCTTGTAATATATGTTATGATCTCAACGCCTAGTGAGATTTTTATACCAATCCATAGGAAACCTCCATGAAAGTAGACCAGTAGTTGCTTCACACATGTGTTCACTTCTGTTGTACGAAAAAAGTGTGGCATATGCATCAACAACAACAATCATGATTTATGTAATCCTCTCTCCCACTCCATCGGGACCACGTGAATAGCTCCATCCTTAGTCTCGCAAATAGTATTCACATATCTCTTAATATCAAGTTCGGAAAACTTGCGTAGGTCATGGTTGATAAACCCCATCTTATTTGAATTTGGGAGAATGCTCATCGTGACATGAACTCCTTTTGGTATGGCTATTGTTACTAATTGATATTTGGAATTTTTACCAATAGTAACCTTTGGTGCATCCTACGCAATCAACGGATCATAATCGAGAAACAAGGTGGATGACCCATATCATGTTGCTTCAGTGTCAAGTGGAGTTGGTGTGATTGGTTTGCGACCAATTCCATGGCCATATCGTTTCCTTATTGATGGGTCGGGTAGGCCTGGCCATAAAACCACTTCTAGAATCAGTGATGACTGTGAAACCTTCTCCAGTTTCTTCCATAATAGGTGTAGGTGATGGAATCTCAATGCCTAATTATTAGACAGTGCTTGTGCTAGAGACAAAAATGACCATACTTTGGTAAAACAACTTAATATCGAATGGATATAGATGAATGGCTTAGCAAAATATTTCAGTCAGTTGGATGTAATGAAATGACCAAGCTTCGGTGTGAAGATGAAGTATTTTGATGCATGCGATAACTTGTTTTCCCACAAAATTCTGTAATAAATGGAAACTGGTGGTGGCAAATTCCGTCACACGAAGCAATCTTTCTAATCATTTCAAGGAAACCACCAACCAAATCATCAATTTTTATTTTAGTTCAACGATAGTTATTGTGCATTAATGGTAGATATGACCAAAAATCATGTCATCGAAATCTCTCGTTACCTTAAATTAACTATTAGCCAACTGTTAATTGCGACAAAAATCCCTCATGTGACAACAACTATTCTTTTATGACAGACATATATCCTGTGACATAATTCTTCTTTTGTGACATACATATAGTCTACGACACAATTCTTCTTTTGCGCCAGACATATAGTCAGTGAAACAATTTTTCTTTTGC
Organism: Pseudotsuga menziesii; assembly: GCA_001517045.1. NCBI lineage: Eukaryota > Viridiplantae > Streptophyta > Pinopsida > Pinales > Pinaceae > Pseudotsuga > Pseudotsuga menziesii. The sequence goes on from LPNX010108261.1 coordinate 577,177, forward strand.
AACACTCATAATATTACGAAAAAACACTCATAATCTTGCAACAAAACACTCATAAAAATTGCAACAAAAACACTCCTAAACTTTTTTAACTTTTTCCTTCCCTTTTTGAGCTATCCGTCGACCAAAGTGTGGTTATCCTGATAAGGCTTTAGCTGAATTCCATTCACTAACCCTTTGAAGCGTGAACCATCTAACTTATACAATTGAACTGCTCCTCCTTCGGTGATCTAAATGACAATATATGGTCCCAGCCAATGTGTTCGAAGCTTTCCAGGATGCTTTAAAAAATTATTGTCATATTGGATAACAAGATCTCCAATTTGAAACTGCTTATACTTAACATGTCGGTCATGCCAACCTTTCTATTGCTCCTTCTCAACATTTTGATGATATCCTGTGACATCGATCTTCTTCTAAATGTACTAGATGCAAGAATCTTTCTTCGATGGCACCAACATTAGTCATTTCAGTAATCACGACTATCCTTAGACTGGGTACAATATATTTTAAAGGTACGACGGCTTCCTTTCCATAAATTAGTCAAAATGGAGTTTGGCCAGTCAACTTTTTGTAAGTTGTGCGATAATCCCATAGAACCGCAGGTATATTCTTATCCCAATCATCTCTTTGAACATTACAGATATTTGTCAATGCATTTTCCAAAATTTGATTAAACGCTTCAACAACACTATTCGCTTATGGGTGATATAGTGTTATCTTCCGGTGTTAAATATGGAATTCCTTATTTACTTTTTCAATCAACTGATTCAAAAAATGTGTTCCTTGATCACTTATCAAAATATTCGGACATCCAAATCAGTTTACTACGTGGTCGAACAAAAATCTTGCAGCAGTCGCAGTAGTAAAATCCTTTATTGGCACTGCTTCATCCCACTAGTCAAGTAGTCTATCGTGGTGATTGCATAACATGCACCTTTTATTTTTCTTGGTGGATTAATAGGATCGACAAAATCAAGAGCCCATTTGTCAAATGTCGATAAATTCACCTGAGGTACTAGCGTCATCTCATCTCGTCACGACGATTTTCTAGTTATTTGGAAGATATCACAGTTGCGGCAATAATATCTAGCATTAGTATGCAAAGTAGGCCACCACAATCCTGCTTGTAATATCTTACACACTGTTTATTTTTCTACATAATGGCCTCCAGTGACACCATAATTTTCTTCATTCAATACCATTGGTCACTCATGTTCCAAGACACAATGACAAAGGATTTCATCTGGTCCCATCTTGTATAATTTTCCAACAATCAATTGGAAGTCTACATCTTTTACAACTAATCGTTTCTTCTGTATTGTATTGAACCCTTCTAGAGCATATCCTATAGTTAAGATTCTATAATATCTCTATAGTGAAAATCAAACATCTTAGCTACAAATAGTTGTGCGTCAAGAATACTATCGTCAAGATTACCAGGATCTTCCCCACTTTCTAGCTTCGACAGATGGTCTGGTCCTGAATTCGGTAAACCCAGTTTGACAATCATTTCAAAGTCAAATTCTTAGAAGATGAGAAGTTATGGACAAATCTTCCCCTCCAACACTGGCTTATTGACCAAATATTTCAACGTTGAATGATTTGCATATATCTTGAAGTGTCCTCCTTTCAAATAATGTCAGAATTTTGGAAGAGCATATACCATAACAAGTCTTTATCTTTATGTCATGGTATAGTTCTTTTCTGTCATCGATATTTTTATACTGGCAAATGCGATGGGATTATCAATAGAACCTTTGCTTGGCTGCGCAAGTACAACTCCCAGCGCAATAGACGATGCATCAACATGGAAGTGAAATTATTTTTTCCAGACTGGAAATACCAATATAGGCATTGTAACCATCTTATTCTTAAGAGCATCCAGAATCTCTTGACATTGTTCATTCCACTGGAAATTTACATCTTTCTTCAACAATTTCTCCATATGGGATGTAACATATACATATCCTCGGATGAAATTTATGTAATACCCCGTATGTCCTAATTTAGTCCTAATTATTTCACTATTGAGGGTGGTGGTAGGTCGACAATAATCTCAATCTTTGCAGGATCCATCAGTATTCCATCTCGACAAACCACATGACCCAACAAGATTCCAAAAGGAACACAAAAAATGGACTTATTTAAATTAAGGGGAATATGGAACTGTTGACATGTTCAAGCATCATTCTGAGACTCTCAATGTGATATTTTACTAACCCAAATACATTCCAGTCATCAAAGTATACCTCAATAAATTTATGGATGGAGTCTTTAAAAGTAACTACAACTATTCTTGAAAAACTAACAAGAGCATTCTTGAGTCCAGAGGGCATTATCGTATACTAGAAACATCCCCATTCCATCGCAAAGATTTTTTTGTGTTGATCTTCCTTTGGAATCCTGATCTGATGGTAACTAGAGAATCCATCAGTAAATGAATATATTTATTTCCCTTTGACTCTCTTCAATACTTCATCTGTAAATGGGGTCAGAAATGGATCATGCAAGCAGGCATCATTTAGCTTTCTCAAATCAACGCAGATACATATTTCACTAGTTTTCTTGTTGGCTTACTTCTCTATTGACCCAGGTTCAAATCCCTTGTTCATCAACAAAGCCCAAGATATCGTTCCGACAGAGCATAACCCCTGTCAGCAACACCTGCGATGAAAGTGAGGTCTCACCTGAGATATCTATGGGGAGTTCTGGAACCAGGTTTTTGCAGTTATGTCAGGGGATTTTCTTATTATAGCACCATCAAGTCACTTGACTGAAACTAAGAAATAGACTTTTTTCTTCATACATACATCCTAAAGAATATAACATATTGATATGGAAACATTCATCACAACATATAGTCTATATTATTAAAAATGTAATAATATACCATTTATATCATTAAGATGCTCGACATATTTATCCTATTCATTCACAACAGATATTCATTCAACCATAGACAGAGTTGTCAGAGACACAAAGACACAGAGTTTAATGTGGAAAACCATCCAGGAAATACCACAAAGGTGCTCTTCATCTGTCATGAGTAATAATTTGAACCCCTTTGGTCTGCGCACATAGCCTATAGACTCTTCTTTAGATATTCTTTACAACCAATGAGTCTTTTCCCCTCTCATGGTATTTGGATTTTGGTCTCTCTCTCTTTTCTTGCTTTTCTTCTTCGTCGCCGTATATGTGTTATCTCTTCTATTTTGTATTATGTTCTTATGTTATGCCGTCCGCACACAGCTTGGATTGACTTTATAGGATTTTACAACTCTTTCTTTACCCATCGATTGATTCTCAACTGTCAGTCGACAGGTTGTCTGACTAATTTAACTTGTCCCATTACATCTAAAAATAGGAACCATCAGCCCAATTTACAATCATGCTTTATTTCCCAAAAGTAGATTATTAGTCTAACTAATTCTTTACCAAAAATAGGTCAAACTTCTCATCTCGACCTTCTTTATTCCTCTTTTGGCGCATCTCCTTCCGTTGCGGTATTTTCTTGTCTTGCGACCGAAATCTTCATCTTTCCAAACAAGATTATGGTTATCTGTTCTCATATTTTCCTAGGGACAACATCACTCAAAGATTATAGATGAAGACAAGAGAGGAATAGGCTTATCCTAATGGATAGCCTTCTTGTTGTAACTTGTAATCCAACGAAATTAAGTCCTTCACATGTTCAGTATACCAAAAATATGTGCATGAAGCAATAAAAAACCTTCCTTAAACCATTTACAACATCAAATACTTATGATCATTAATGCAAGATGAAATATTACCTAACTAAAAATAACTACCATAAGGGAAACAATTTGTGAGGACCCTGCAAAAAATAATTAATCAAAATACACAATATAGCTGCAGAACTCAAAATCACTTTTATATTAATCGCAGGCCACTTCGAGGGGGCAACCTCCTTTGAGCAAGCTCAATACAAAATAACTTCACGGTGCCTTCCTTGGCTTCAACACACACTTATATACTAAAAATAGGCGCCAATACTATGGGTCAAAACCATGGGCCAATATAAACTATGGATCAACAAATACTACGGGCGGCTTACAAAGCATATGCGCCCAACAACAATAACACAAACTATGGATCAACAATTACTATGGGACGACTTACAAAGCATATGCATCCAATAACAATATACTAACATGGTAAGGAGAAGGATTGACATGGGTTCCTAACATCCCCTCCCCCTTAGAAAAATCTTTGTCCTCAAAGCTTTAGATGTGGAAATTGTCGCTGAATCTGAAGGAGTGGTTCCCACGTAGCATCCTCGGGCTGCATTCCGTGCCATTGAATTAAGACCTCTGTGATAGAGCGAGAGCGAAGCTGACGAGTGCGCTTATTGAGGACAGCCTCCGGCTCCAAAAATATGGATCCTTCATTATCCAGTTCTGGTAAAATAGTTTGGCCTTTGATGTTGGTGCCAAGAACTTTCTTCAGACAAGAGACATGAAATACTGGATGAATGCAGGAAGAAGGTGGAAGTTCCAATTTATAAGCAACAGACCCAATCTTCTGAAGAATCCTATATGGCCCATAGAACTTGGGAGTGATCTTATGACGCCCTTTGAGTTTTAGTGAGGATTGCTTATAAGGATGGAGACGAAGAAAAACCATATCATCGGCTTCAAAAGTGCGCTTAGAACGGTGCTGATCAGCTTGTTGCTTCATGCGATTTCTTGCCATGTGAAGATTTTCGTGCAAAATGCGAAGAACCTCATCGCGGTTTTGAAGGACCACATCAACTGCCTGAACTGGAGAACTGCTGGGGGTGTAAGGAAGAAGAACTGGCGGTGCCTGACCATAAACTGCTTCATATGGAGTCATTTTAGAGGCAGTGTGGTAAGAGGTATTGTACCACCATTCAGCGAGAGGGAGCCACTTTTCCCACTGATGTTGTTGCTCAGAGGAGAAGCAACGAAGATAAGTTTCCAAGCATTTATTGATAATTTCAGTCTGACCATTCGTTTGTGGGTGATAACCTGAACTCATCTTCAGTTTGGTGCCAGTGTGGTGAAAACGTTCTGTCCAAAAATGACTGGTGAAAGTCGCATCACGATCCGAGACAATAGAAGAAGGCATTCCATGAAGACGAAAGATCTGGTCCAGGAAAATTTGAGCAACGGAGGAGGCTGTATAGGGATGGCTGAAAGCACAAAAATGACTATATTTGGAGAGGTGATCAACCACGACCAAAATTACAGTCTTCCCTCCAGATTTAGGGAACCCTTCAATGAAATCCATAGAAATATCTGTCCATATCCGGGTAGGTATGGGAAAGGGTTCGAGCAATCCCGGAAGGGGTGTTGTTTCACCCTTATTGCACTGGCAGGTATCACATTCAGCCACCATCTGTTGAATTGTCCTTTTCATGCCCTACCAAAAGAAGTTGCGCCGTGCCCGTTCATACGTTTTGAGAAAACCAGAGTGCCCAGTTGACGGAGAAGCATGGAGTTCATAGAAGATAGCTTGTTGAAGAGCCGTGTTCTGGGGAAGCACCAGACGACCCTTGTATCTCAGTGAAGCACCATCCCAAGAGTAATGTGGGACAGCAGAAGGGTTGTTGTCCAAGCGTTGGATGATTTGAGATAATGAAGAGTCATTGACATAACCCTGTTGAACCGATTGCAACTAATTTGGAACAGGCATAGAAATAGCAGAAAGAGAACCTTGGTCATCAAATGTGCGAGAAAGGGAATCCGCCACAATATTGTCCTTACCCTTCTTATAAGTGATCTCATAGTCATAACCCATGAGTTTGCTAACCCATTTCTGTTGTGCTGGGGAGGATACACGCTGTTCTAGGAAATATTTCAGACTCTGGTGATCAATCTTGATGCAGAAATGATTCCCTAAGAGGTAGGGTCACCACTTTTGTACTGCATGCAAAATAGCCATCATTTCCTTCTCATATGTAGAGGCAGCTAAATTCTTACCGGAAAGAGCTTTGCTGGTGAACGCAATGGGGTGTTCATCTTGAAGGAGAACAGCACCAAGTCCATTGCCGCAAGCATCACGCTCAATAGTGAAGGGCTTGGAAAAATCGGGCATAGCTAGAACAAGTGTAGTACACATAGCTTGTTTCAGCTTGTCAAATGCACACTCAGTAACATGTGTCCATGTAAAAGCATCCTTTTTCAACAGAGCAGTTAATGGAGCTGCAATCTTCCCATAATCCTTGACAAACTTGTGGTAGTAGCCAGTCAACCCCAAAAAACCACGAAGGCTCTTGAGTGTCTTAGGAGGCAACCAATTGCTCATGGCAGCGATTTTGGCAGGATCCACACGAACCCCTTGTGCTGAGATAATGTGCCCGAGATACTCAACTTCCTTTTGGCCAAAAACACATTTAGACTTGTTGGCATGGAGATGATGATTAGAGAAAATTTGCATTACAAGAGCCAGATGCTAGAGATGTTCAGCCCAAGTTTTACTGTAGATGAGGATATCATCAAAAAATACCAGAACGAATTTCCGCAAATAGGGTCGGAATATTTTATTCATCAAGTCCTGGAATGTGGAAGGAGCATTAGTGAGACCAAAGGGCATGACCAAAAACTCATAGTGGCCATCATGTGTGCGGAAAGCTGTTTTAGGGATATCATCCTCATGAACCCGAATTTGATGATACCTAGAGCGAAGATCCAACTTGGAGAAAAATTGAGCACCATGAAGCTCATCAAGAAGCTCATCAACAACAGGAATTGGAAACTTATCCTTGATGGTGAGGTGATTAAGTGCTCGGAAGTCAATGCAGAGGTGCCATGACCCATCTTTTTTGCAGACAAGAAGAACTGGTGAAGAAAAGGAACTTGTGCTTGGACGAATAATACCTTGCTTCAGTAAGTCCCTAACGAGGAGTTCAATCTCTGTTTTTTGGTGAAATGGGTAGCGATAGGGCCTGATGTTGGGAGGAATGCTTCCAGGAAGGAGCTGAATATGATGGTCCTCTGGTCGTGAAGGTGGAAGTCCCACTGGTTCAGCAAAAACACCTGTATGTCGATCCAGAATTTGTTGGAAATCCAAAGGAGTAGTGGGGGTTGCTGATGGTTGCATTTGAATGGAATGGAGCTGAGCGATGACACCATGGGAACTCTTCTTAAGGAGTTTTTCCATGCGATGTGAACTGATGATGCTGAGAGACCCTAGTTGTAATCCTTTCAATGTGTGTTTGTGTCCATCAGGGGAGAACTGCATCCAAAGCTCAGCAAAATCCCATAATATGGGGCCAAGTGTGCGCAGCCATTGAGCACCCAAAACCACATCACATCCGCCTAATGTCAAGACAAACATGTCAGAGCGGAGGTTATAATATCCCATAGAGATACGCACATTACGACACTTCCCTTTGCAAGGTAAGGTGCCCCCATTGGCAACCATGACTTCAAAGTTGGAGCAAGGATGGATAAAACAATCAGCTTGTTTGGCGATCCGAGGGTCAATGAAATTATGAGTGCTGCCAGAATCAATGAGTATTGTAAGAGGAAGCTTATTGAAGTAACCGCGTACCCGCATTGTTTGGGGGGCAGTGACTCCAGCTAAAGCATGGAGGGATATCTCAGGCTGGTCTTCCTGAGATGGAGGGTCAGTAGGCGGCTCCTGAATGTCAACCAGAGCATCCATTGTATCGGGAGCTTCTTCACCAATTTCAGAGGTAGCTGGAGAATCCACATCCAAGAGATAGAGCTTTTGTTGAACACATCGATGTCCCCGATGGAATTTCTCATCACAATTATAACAAATCCCTTTTTCTCTGCGTGCCTGCATCTCTGTGTTAGACAAATGCTTGATTGGAGGTGAGCGAGGAGCTGGCGGAATGGGAGGTCGTTGAGAACCCATATTTTGGAAGGGAACAAAAGAGGATTTGGAGCGCTGTTGGGCTGCCATCTTGTCTTCTGCCAACTTAGCCAACCCCATGGCTTCCATCATTGTGTTGGGACTGAACATTTTGACCTCAAAGCGAATTGTATCCTTTAGACCACTGATAAAACAACTCCGGTAGAAGTCATCAGGTAATCCTTCAGTGTGATTAGCTAGTTTCTCAAATTTAGTTTGATATTCTTTCACAGTGCCAATATGGCGAAGTTTAGTGAGAGCTCCTGTGAAGTCATCAAAAGCACTAGGACCAAATCGTTGCAAAAGGAGATGGCAAAAATTAGGCCATTTTGGCTCTTCATGAGCCTTGATGTACCAACGATACCATTAAAGAGCTTCATGTTCCAAATGAAAGGAGGCAAGTGGAACTTTGTGGACATCAAAAGTATTATGAAGACTGAAATACTGTTCTGCACGATAGATCCATCCAGTCGGATCA
>LPNX010108261.1:585765-630935 GCA_001517045.1 Pseudotsuga menziesii
AAGTGATCGGAAAAAAATGGATCTGTAACGGTTCGGAACTGACCGGCAACAGTTCTGGACAAAGGAAATCTGCGATTGTGCAACTGAAAATAGATATGGACCCCAGGTATGTGCGGCTTCCTATCGGTTCAAGGGATTCATTCATCCACCAATGCTGTCTAACGGCTTTCGTATTGGGGCAGTAACCCTCACTCCATGGCTCAAGTAAAACTGATAACCGCTTGGCCACAAACGACAGCTCTTGGTTTACCTCACGGGTGGAAACTAGTCAATCAGGTAGGGGTCGTTGCCCTTTTCGCTGGCAGGTCCTCTCAATGGGCCAGCTACTTTGGGGTTCCTGTGGTACTCCTCACAATGAGTTTCAGGGCTTATGCCCAAGCACTTCCCACAATTAAGCGGATAGGGATTATTCCCAGATCCGAACCTGCAACAGAAGCAAAAAAAAAATTTGGGCAGAAATTTCACCCAACGAGCCCAAGAAAGTGCTCTGATACCAAATGTGAAGACCCTGCAGCAAATAATTAATCAAAATACACGATATAGCTGCAGAACTCAAAATCACTTTTATATTAATCGCAGGCCACTTCGAGGGGGCAACCTCCTTTGAGAAAGCTCAATACAAAATAACTTCACGGTGCCTTCCTTGGCCTCAACACACGCTTATATACTAAAAATAGGTGCCAATACTATGGGTCAAAACCATGGGCCAATATAAACTATGGATCAACAAATACTACAGGTGGCTTACAAAGCATATGCGCCCAACAATAATAACACAAACTATGGATCAACAATTACTATGGGACGACTTACAAAGCATATGCGTCCAACAACAATATATTAACATGGTAAGGAGAAGGATTGACATGGGTTCCTAACACAATTCTTCCTCCAAAAATACAACTCATAAATGCACAAATTAGGACATAATTTTATTTTGGGGAAGGGAGGATGTGGTTGGGGGAGAAGAGAGATCTACATGTTTATTAAAATAAAATAAAAAATGAAAGCAACGGTATAATGACATAGATGATATTTTCCACTCATATTTTCTTCACTGAAATTTGAATTCCTTCAGCATGGACCACTCATGGACTGTTACTTTGTGTCAAATTCTTATCCATAAAGGGGATTGGATAATCAAAGGAGATTATGATCGAAACTCTTTTCCAAGAAAGTAGAACTTAGAAACTATGGATTTTGAGGAAGATATGGACTATAAAAATATTAGGTTTATAACTAATTCTCAATTCTCAACATAAGGGTGCTTCAATAGCATTGGTGCTCCTTCTCGAACAATTTCTCTTATTAAATGTCCTTAGGAGGTAGTTTAGACACCTAATATGGATTTTAATGGTGTACAAATGTAGGCATCTCAATAACCAGGCTCACGAGCATGCATTTAATGCACTTTTATATATTTTTCAACTTTTGGAAAACCCCAATGCTTTTATTTAAGGAAAGGTGTTGGGCCCCACATGTTCATGAAGAAAAGGCATGTGTGTCAAGAAAAATGGGAATTTTTAAGGATAATTGCTCAGTCATCAAAGGTTTTCAAGCCAAACAGACAAGTAAAGGGTGATGTGATAATGCTACAACACTCATTAAATTTCAAATGCCATAACCTATCAATTAATCACAAAGTATGTGTAATTTGAGCCATGTTCATGCATAATCCGAGTTATGTAAGTAAGATGCTAGTGATCTGAGATCATGCATGAGCTAAACCTCATAAAAAAATAATTAATAAGAAAGAAAGCATGTACTCAATACAATCAATTAAGGTTGAGACATGAATAAAAAATATAATTTTCACTTGACCATAGGGTGAAAGGCAATCAATCAATATGTTCAATCATCATCATGGAAACTTTGAATGACATTTTCAAGATACAATAAATCAAGAAAGAATTTTTGAAGGTGAAGATTAATGTAAATTTAAAAATATAGGGGGTTGCCCAAGATTACCAGCTTAGGGTTGATTGAGGTCGTAATAGGATGGAATAGATTATTTTCTAGTTGAATCCCTTGCACTGGTGCAAACAATGAAAAATATATAATGACAAAACATTGGACCATCTATACAATACTCAAAAGAAATTGCAAATTTCTAAAGTAGATCCTTCAAAATGTGAATGGATAGGGGTCTAGCATAAAAAAGAGAGGAAGGTGTTGATTAGAAATAACAAAAATCTACATTATGATACCACTACCTTATAAAATAGGAGTAGGGATGTCATGTCCCCAATTAAATAATTTCCAAATAAGACTACTTGCAAATAATGTTCCACCAACCTACTGGTTCCCTAGATGGAGATGGAGACATAATTTTTTTAATAAGGGGCTATGGGACCCAAAAGGAATTTAGTTTACCATAGTCACATTTAAATGGGTCATGTAAATTATAAATGCTATGAAATAAGGTGGCATGGGTTCATGAAGACACTTGGAAGCTTGTGGAGCCTTTGGATGACTAGATTCCCCACACACTTGGCATGATCTTCATCCAAATTCGAACACATGTGTAATGTAACGTTATTGTAGGGTTATGTGGTGTAAAATATCATATAATTATCTAAGGAATTCGAATAGGTAAAGGAGAGTAACTCCCATGGAAGAGGAAGAGACTAGAAGATAGGGTGTGCCACTTGGAAGGAGATTCCATGCACTCTATGACAACAAATGATGAAAGATTCTATGACAAGTATAACAAATTCATACTTGATTGCAGACATGTGAAAAATCTGACATGACGGGGATAAAAATAGCCACCAAGAGGTTGAATTTGGGATTTAGAGGCAGCCATTTGAATTGGGGAAAGAATTGGAGCATGAAGAGGAAGACAAGAGTCATGAGAGTTACTAAACCACTAAGCTGAGTTGGAGGAATCCCATGGAGATAAATTCGACCTCAGGATGCCTCATGAAGTTAATAAAAGGATTTCATGGGGAATTAGAATGGATTTTAATCATTTGTTAATTGTCCTTTGGCATTTTGGAGAGCTTTTGCTTGTCCATTGCACGATGAGTGTTCACTCTCTGTGCTTGTGAACCAATTTCGAGGGAGTTGGATTCCTTTCCAAGTTGGTTGATGGAGAGGCAATTAATACCTCTCATTGGAGCTTAATTAAGGAGTTTTATTTTCAAGTTGAATTTCCATACAATCGAATTCTCATCTATCTCCCTATTCTCCCATTCCTTCTTCTCCATTACTCCGCACTCTCATGTTGATGGCGCACTTGTTGGAGTGGTGCTTGCACTTTGTTGAGGATATTTGATTCCCAAGATTGGGTATATTATGTATGGATTTGTAAGCTCATCTCCATATTCTCTATAATTCAAAATATCATAAATACATGTATGAAAGGCTTGCATTCCCCATGGTCTCGAACAACTAGTTTTCATGGGTTTGACTTCAATCTTGAAGTGGATTTATACCATATTTGTATGAGGAATTTTAAGAGAGTTTTATGATGTTGTGGAAGCCATATATTATGTAAGACTTGAAATTCATGCACATATGCTATTCAGATCAAAATCCAAGAAAATCCTGTGTGAAAATCTTTCATTCTCATGGCAATGTATCACTAGTTTTCATGGATTTTAGCTTCAATCTTGAAGTAGTTTTATACCAGATTTGTATGAGGGATCTTCTATGAGTTGGATGATGTTGTGACAACAATATATGATTTTTTACTCTCTAATTTCATGTCCCTATGCTCTGTGGGTCGAAATCCAAGAAATCCATATGTGAAACTCTTGCATTCCTATGCCATTGAATCACTAGTTTCCATGACTTTGGCTTCAATCTTGAAGGAATCTTGTATCAGATTTGTATGAGGGATGTTCTCTATGTTTGATGATTTTGTGACATCCATATGTGATGTGTTACTCTATAATTTCATTTCCATATTCTGTGTGGGTCGAAATCCAAGAAATCCATATGTGAAACTCTTGCAATTCCATGCTGCTAATTCACTAGTTTTCATGTATTTGACTCCCATATTGAGTGAGTCATGTACAAGACTAGCATGAGGGGATTTCTATGGTGTTTAACACTGTTGGGGTAGAAATTATTTATGATGTATGTGGTCTCTATATGTCACATCCTGATCTGAACCTTTAACTCTACGTTTCATATGTCAAAATCGAGCTAGTTATGCAATTTCCCCATAAGCAATCTCATTGAAAGTTATCAAACGAATGTAGAACTATATAAATAGTTTGCAGCACTAATAACCATGTGTAATGATAGTCCATGAGGTCTTATATCATTCCCCATACTCTGGTTACAAAATTGGGAGGGTTCTACATGAGTTGGGAAGCCCTTTTGGCCTACACCCTAGGGGGGCTTCATCACATTTTCCTAGTCATTTTTTCCCTTTTGTCATTAGCCCCAAATGAAGTTGTAGAGGTCTAAATTTAGATTAAAAAAAGTGACCATAAACCATATTTGGATGTTTTAATACTCACCATGCCATTTCCTTTGAAATTTAGGACCATTTGGTGAAAGTTGGAACCCTCTAGAGTCATAACTAGTTAAGCCTGAATTTGCCCAATTTGTGCATTTCTCCAAAATTTCCAAAAGGGGACATTACAAGGGCCAAGGAGGGGATCAAATGTCAAGGAGAAAATTGTCAAAGAAATGGTAATAGTGCAGTTTCCTAACATATTACAAAGGTTCATTAAGGACAATCCCCTTTTACTAGAGAAGAAGTAAAGAAAGATATGGTTATAATAGTTAGTCCCCTTACTAGTAAGGCCATACCTAGAAAAAAATGAAAATTTGTTCAACAATTGAGTACAAAGGCAACCATATTTCCTAAGAAGATAACACCTAGTGAGAGGTCAGTCAACCAATGGACATAACCCAACAATAAGTTAAAGTGCCCCTCCCTTCTTAAAAATCACATTTGTCTATTACAAAGACATTGGGTGGATAAGTTGGTCATGTATAGGGACTTCAACTATTCAAGAAGTTGCACATGTAAGTCCGAATGATACCCCACTAAAGATGCACAATAAAGGTAAACTATTTCTAGTGGATGATCTTCGAGGAGAAGTAGAGACTAATCTTTGTTTTGATCTAGACACAACAATTCTTCTAACTCTTCCTAGTGATCAAGAAAAATTTGATGTGCTTCTCGTGATTCATCAAGTAGAAGAGCAAAACCTCATGGATATGCAGAAGTTTAGGAGAGCATAATCATTACTCTAGAATGTAGAAAATATAAGGAGACTAAACACACTCAATATGTTATTATAATTGAACAAAAGATGGATGCTACGTGACAACAAAGGGTTGATGCAATTGTACACAATTTCTCTAGCAAAAGACAATGTAGATTAGCAACAAACCCAAGGACTACAAGGACATGCCCCTAGTGATGACCAGGTTGAGGAAGACAATGACCCTATAGAAAAAAGTAATTTAAGGGCCATTTGTAGTTAAGCAGATAACTAAGATCTTATTTGTGGAAGAAATTTGGACAATAATCAATGCAGACATGAAGCAGTAGAAGAGACCACAATGGAAAAAGTTGTAAAGATGAAGAAGTTCACATTTGGGCAAGATTAGAAAAACCAATAAGTATACATGGATTTGCATTCTAAAGGGAGAGCATTGGATAGTCACTTAATGTTTTTTGCAAGAGTCCGTTAAGTTTGATTTTTTAATGTTAAACCAATTTGGCTTCTTAGACATGTGCTAAGCTCCTATTTTTAGGGAGAGACCCATATTAAGGGATTTGTATGTGGGATGGAGATGTAATCTAAATTTCTCACATACACTTGTGATAATTAAAATGTGTGTGTGTAACCATCCACAAGACCAAATGTAGGCTATGTGGGACAACAAAGTTTACATTATGTGCAACATTGTCCAAGAGATTACAATAACCATAGATAATGGTGTAATTACATAACCCAATCATGGACTTGGTATACTCTACTGGATTTGGTCCCCTTCACTCCACATCAAGGTTCGTATGCCTTGTTGACTCCATTCTCAACACTACTTCTTTCTCGCATTATTTCCTCAACCAACTTTGTTGTACTTCCCATTAAATCCTGAAGTGTTAATCTTGAGGCCTATGATTGCAAATTTGACATCTTCCTAATTTTTTAATATGTTACACAACATAGGGGAAATTGCCGCTCAATTTCTACCTCCCCACTTTTACATACTTGGTGTAACCTTTCCTCTAATGACTACTTGCATTATTCTCATTTCAGTGGTTCTCATCTCAACCTATGTGAGTTGGTTCTTAGTTGTGTTATTAGTTTTTTCCATGCCATGCTACATTCAGTTTCAAGTAGTTTCACACTTTAATCATTTTTTATGTGTTGAAGTTCTTTATGTTATCTTTCTACTTGATCTGAAATGGATCAATATATATTTTTTCCATCTATTTTGGTGCTTTGTGGGTAGAAAGATTGGACGAATTGACTTGCAAGGCCCATTTTAGAGGCAGATCTCATTTTTGTAGATTTTGGGTATATAACCTTCTGAGACCTGTTTGAGTCCATACAATGAGGTATCTTGGGTCTAGAACCTTCTGAGGCCTGTTTGAGGCCATACAATGAAGGATACCTGGAAGATGAGGACCTCAAGGAGGTATTTTAGCAACTACAAGGCCAATTCCATGTAGAAGAAGGAGACAAGAAGGATAGCTATCATCTCTAGAATGGGCTACTCTACAAGCTAGACAAGCTTTGTGTCCCTAAAGTTGAGAGGTTGTAACTCATGAGAGAGGCTCCCACCTCCAAAGTTGCGAGGCATTTTGGTGTTTCGAAGATAGTTTCCAACTTACAAAGGTATGCTTATTGCCATAGAATGCGAGAACATGTAACTTGGTTTATTAGATGATGCATATTTTGTTGTACAAGCAATCCTAGCTATATGAAAGAAGGTCTATGCCATCCCTTACATGTTCCTACGAGGCCATGGGAGAGCATCTCCATGGATTTTGTGGGTGGTTTGCTAACCACTAAGAAGGAACGTGACTATTTATTTGTGGTAGTCGACATATTCAACAAGATGTTCATTCTAAGGCCTTGCAAAAGACCATCGGGAGAAAAGAAGTAACATACATGTTCTTTGAGCAAAATTAGGTGCACTTTGGGATAATAAAGAACATCGTCTCAATCAGGGATACTAGATTTCTTAATGGCTTTTGGACTACACTTTGTGAGAATATGGACACTAGGTTGAAGAGATCTACAACATTCCATCCATTAACAGATGGGAAAACATAAGTTGTCAACCTGACTTTGGTGCAGCTTTTGAGAAGTTACAATAAGAAGTATCCAAAAAGTTGAGATAGAAATTTTATGTACATTTAGCACTCTTATAGCATGACAATCCAGACTTGAGTGGAAAAGGAGTAAGCTAGCTATGGAGCAATCCTCCCTCATCGGACGGAGGAGGAGCAAAGTCAACGGATTGCTCCATAGCTAGCTCACTCCGAGTGGAAAATCCCATTTTGAAACTTGTTTTTGGATGTCTGTCACTTTCACCTTTAAATATTATTTATAGACCATTGGTGAAGCATTAATAACAAAATTATGCTTTACTCCTACGTTGATTTGTGGTCCCACTAGCAAAATTGGTTACATTAAAAAAAAATACAGTGATAATCTGGAAGAGATTTTTGTATGGATGCACTTGTCAATTGGTTTTGTAAAGAAAATCAGGGTCTCTGGTTTCTCTGCACAATGACAATCATAGTAAAGCTCTGGTCGTACTCTTATTCACTGTTAAAATCTGGATGGACGGAATCCCATACCCAATGACAAAGCTGGCTCAGTTATGAACACAAATAAATAAAATTATATTGTATAACCTGAAACCAACGGACCATCAAGTAACATCATGCGTCATTCCCTCGGAAGCCGAGACACTTCGCCGGCCGAGATATATTCAAGAGTCCCGTCCACCTGCATTTCACATTGAAAGCATGGTCTCTGAACTCCATTTGTAATTGCTATGGATTTGCATAGCTGTGTGCTGTGAAGGGCTATAACTACCCACTGACATTACGAGTCGTGCATTAAAGGAGATGGGTGCCTAGCCGGCGGCGAGCTTTAATTAGTATACGGGAACATGACAGGTCGTCAGTTCGAAACTCGTGAGTCGAGAAAATCCAGCTTTGCACAAATTACAATCTTACCCCACCAACCGCAACAGAAACAGAAACAGGAGAGCTTCAGAAGCGAAGAAAGAATACCCAGGTAGTTATGGTGTGTATCGAATAGAACGGAACAGAGCAGAACAGTGGGCAGAGGGCAGCCATAATTCCAGTGAAGATGCCGCGTGGTTAACAGATAATGATGCCCCCACGTACTCTTCAACGCAACAACGTAATTTAATCAACTTTAATACTTCCAGTCAGTTCTCAGCCGTCAGCCTTCTCTTCCTTCCCGCCGCCTCTACCATTGTTGCTGCTGCATTTGACCTTAAACTTCAATTCTCTGCTATCGTACAAGGCATCTATTACACAATTTCTGGGCCTAAATTGGGTCGCCACTCATTAAATATTGTTTGCAGTGACCAATGCATATCTTTGTAGATTCACTCCATCATTACATTTGCGAGAGCGTGTTCTCCTTACATTTCTCTCGAATCTCTCCTCGTGCTTATGCCTTTTGGCACAGTGGCCAAGGTATCGCCTGTAAAGCGTTAATTAATTATGCACTTGGGCTTGTAACTTGTAAGAAAGCTCTTTTACTTGGGGCCAGTTTCATTCTTCCCGGGGTTTTATAACTTCTTTTCATGGATTCCAATTTCCATGTCATATTGGTCACTATCTATTCCTTTGTAAGGTTATATTAATAATCATCGTTCTGTTATGTTACTATCGAAATTACTTCAAAAAGGTTAGAATAAGGATTATTATTTGTCTTTCCTATGTTTAACTCATATGGTATAAAAACAAGTCTCGCCACACATTGATTAAGGGCGGTAGGATACCCAGTCCTTAGATGTATATGATACTCTAGCTATGTAATTGTTATCTTTCATTCCAAGGCAGAATATCAAGAACTACTTTTTTTCTTCTTGAATCTCATTGTATTAGATTTTTTTTTTTTAAGTTTAATTTGTTACATTTTAGAGGTTTTTTTATAATTTTATTTTGTTAATTCATATCACAGTGTTTTTGAATTTTTCTCTTAATTTAGGTTCAGGTTCATGGTAATGTATCCTTGTAAATAGTAATTAATGTATATTAGTTTAAATTTTAAACATTAATTTGATGATCATAATGATGATAATGGTTTTTAACTTTCACTAAAATCAAATATTCTAAATCAAATTTGGTTTATTAGACCTTAAAAAAAAAAGACAAGACACATATTATTTGATTTGCTTTAAAATATTATTTATATGTTCAAAAAGCTTAAAGAAGGGTGTCCTTAGTTGGCTATAGTTTTAAGGAGCTAGAAGGTTTTTTTTTTCAAGGAGAAAAAAGATCATTTCTTTTGATATTAAAAGAAGAAGGTTACATTTCTGGAAACAAAAAATAGTTTCCAATATATCAAGCCCGCCAGCATAGTTAGACGGTCAACTCCACCCCACAAAAACAATCTGTCATGAAATTGTGTACACAAAACACAGATTTCAGAAAGGATACCTCCAATACAAAAAGTAACAAACCACCAAAGTCCAGAAAATATCAGTCCAAAATAAATGACCACGGAGGTATGTTGTGCCCCATTCGACATATGTCAAAAGCAAAAGTACAATAAACAAAAATATCAGGATTTCGAAACAGAAGGCCCAAAGATCAGTACCACTAACTGTCGAAAATTTCGAGAGTAGAAATCCTAGAAGGTGTACCATCCAGAAATTCAACAACAGAAAGTTGCCCCAACCTGAGACTGAGTGCCTCCTTGGACAGTTATCCGCCAATGAATTATGCTCTGTATATGTATGCTGGCAATCGAAAGATAAGAAAGTGACTCTAAGCTCCAAAGTGCGACTGCACCAGTGCTGAATATCCAAAACCTGAAGCTTATCAATCTGCATAATCTAGTTAATAATAGTCAATGAATCTCCCAGCACTCTAAGACGAGGCATCCCCATCTTCGTATCCACATAAAGGAAGCCCCAAAGTGCCAAGAGCTCTGCTATGGTATTGGTACAAAACCCATAGCCCGGCTGCAAATGGAAAAAATGGCATGGGCTGATATATAATACCATACCAACACCCCCTATACCTAATTGGACCACACCATAAAAAAAACCCAATGCAATAGTCACCACCGGTGCTAATCCAATGTTATGGGCTTTCTTCTTTCGAGCAGTAGTTGTATATTTCAATAAGAGTTTGAGAACCCCCAAATTTACCAAATTTACCTGCTGCTTCATGTTGCGGAAGATGGAATCATTCCTTTCTTTCCAGATAAGCCAAATACAAATAAAGGGGAGATATAATGGACCACGACCTAGCTGAAACCAAGTCTCCAAACAAAACCGCAACACACTGCCCATCCAAACCTCTCTAAGGACAAAATGCACAACAACACTATCAAAAACCGCTCTGCCAAAGGAGCACTCACAAAAAAGATGGTCAACTGTCTTTGGGCCATTCAGGCATAACATGCAAATGTTTGGTCCACACCACCCCTTCTTCCCCAACATATCCAAAGTATTAATACGATAGTTGATGCACAACCACACAAAACATTTAGCCTTCAATGGTAAGTTGTACCTCCACTACACAGAATGCCACCAATGATCCACCAACTGAAGATATTTGTCAACAATAAAATGATATGCCTATTTTGCAGTGACCACACCCGAACAACCATCGCTAGTCCACGCTAACTTATCTACTTCAAAACCAATTCTAATACCTGCCGAGCAAAGCTTAGTCACATAAAAGTCACATTCCACTGCCCACTTCCCAGCTAAATCTAGGTCTCCTACCATGAGCCAATAATTCTTACAGCCAACAAAGATAGAAACCGTCCTAAACTAGTCCAAAGTCTTAAGGCTGTAGTCACTGAGATACTCCACCAGAACACAAGAAAGTTATAAGTCCATGTCAAAACCCATAATGGGATCCACACCCACCAGCACCCGAGTTTCCACTGTCCACCTTCCAAGCCCGTGCAAATGCTAATCTAGCCAAACGTCCAGACAAAGCCATTCCAAATACAGAGGTTGAGACCACTAAGTGGCTATCCAGCCTGATCCAATCAATCAAAGTACAATTTCTCAAATATTTAGTAGAAAGCATGTCGTACCAAATACCACCACCCAGCAAGGCCGCCCAAACACTCTTCAATCTCAGTGCACAGTTAAACCAATCCAGCCTTTTAATATTCCAGCCACCATGACAATATGACCTGGAGATGGTATCCCAAGCGACCAAATGTGAAACAAAACCAACATCCCATCCCCCCCAAAGGAAATTGCTCAAAAGTCAGTTGATGGCACTGATAATGGATGCAGGGACCCTATAGAGTGAGAACCAATAAACATGAATCCCACATAAAACCGACTTAAGGAGTATAACCCCCCCCAGGGAAAGTGAGCGATAAGACCAGTTGCAGATACGCTTTTCAAATTTGCGAACTAGCCAATGCCAATCGGAAACCAAGTAGTTGAGTGGTTTTACCCAAAACCCAAGGTACTTGAAACCACCATTGATCAATGCCATCAAGTATAGAAAAAAGGTATATATACCAGTAATAACCCCATTAGACACCAAATGCTTTAAAAATGATGACTTTAGAGTACTTACAAGAATACCAGTGGCCGCAATAAATGTATCAATGGTCAATTTGAAGCCATGCCATTCCTCCACAGTTCCTTTACTGAACAGTACCACATCATCGACGAAGAGCATATGTGTAAGTGTAACCTGGTTCGTAATGCCAATACCAGCAATCGATCCCCTGCACTTGGCCTCCGAGATGAGTAAAATCAATCCCTTAACAAGATAGGGGAGTGTTGGCAACCCTGCCTGAGTCCCTGTCGAGCACCAAAGGATCCAGATGGAGTGCCATTAATGAGAAAATCAAAGTTTGTAGACTTTATAAAGCCCATAATCCAATTAAAAATCCCTAAGGACAATCCCACCTGAAGGAGAATGAGCCATAACATAGACTAGTTAACTCTATCGTGTGCTTTCACAAGGTCCATCTTCAGAACTAGTGCATCCAAATTACCAGTCCAGATAGAATGTAATGCTTTTTGAGTGATCCCCACATCCTCAAGGATCTGCCGGTTCCTATGAAATCCAAACTGTTGTTGTGAAATCACTGCTGCAAGCAGTGGCTTCAATCTATTTGACAGGATCTTCGTGATGACCTTATAAGCAAGGTTACAAAGGGAAATCGGTAAAAAATCAGCAAATGTATGTGGTTTGTCACATTTTTGGATCAAAGTGATATAGGTGGCATTGAGTGATCGAGTGACAAAACCCTCTCGACAGGATTGCTCAACTGCCTCCCACAAATCCCTACCAACTAAGTCGAAGAAAACCAAGAAAAAACCCACTAGCCAACCATCCGGGCCCGGACTCTTGTCCTTGGAAAAATCCTTCAGTACTACCTCCACCTCACCCATGGTCACCTCCCTCCCTGTTGAAATATTGTAACTTTGAAGAATATTCTATATGTATCTTTTTGTGGCCCCCGATGGTCCTACCGGGAGAACCACTTGTATTACATTGTACCCCGATGCCCTAATCAGAAGAACTAATAAGAGTCATGAGGTAGTCCCCTCTAATTGTAAAGGTGGGTCATCAGCACCCTAGTGTGGTTACTTGATCCTACATGTGTAACTCGAGCCTACATGTCAAATGAGTTAACTGAAGTAAACGGATGAATATAAATAGAGGTGTAGTGCTCCTCATTTGAGACACACACACTCTCACTTGTGTAGCGCATTAGTGGAGACGAGAAGTAGCTGGAGAAGGAGGAGGATCAGGCTTTGATCTCCTTGCTGGTTTTATCTTTTATCTTTTTGGGGCATCTATACTGAGGAAGCTTTTGCTGGGTTTTTCCCTTTAGGGTTTTCCCAGGATAAATCTTTGTGTTCCTTTTGTATGGTTGTGCTTGTCTATCTTTTAGTGATCCTGTTTATATGCTTTTGTTATGAAAATGAAATGAAATACTGATGTCTTAGCTAAGCATATGGAAATTTAACACTCCCCACCTCCTTTGCTTGTTAAGCATCAAAATACGTGGGAAAGAACTTGACAACCTGTAGTTGATCAGTGATTCGAATTTTCGAATCCTCTTTGAAGATGCAAGAAAAATAATCCACAACAACCAATTTCAATGAAACATCATTTGAACAAGATGTCCCTGCATCATCCATCAACTCCGAGATAGTGTTCATATTGAGTCTACCATTTGCAAAGTTATGAAAGAACTTTGTGTTGGCATCGCCCTCTGAAATCCTAATTGCCATACTCTTCAACCTGAGGGATGACACCTTAAAGGCCAATAACTCCACCTTCCAAACCTTCAATGCCGCTAGCTGCGTGGTATCCACCGTCGAAAGAATACCAGTAGGAGAATCCAGTAAGAGGTCAGTAACAGCAGTGTCAATATCACATAGAACCGTCGCACTACTCCTCTTCTACCGACATTCCCAATCTCTGACCGCCACACACAACAATCTGAGTTTTCCCACCAAAACATCCATTCCCCCCGCATGCTGCACCATAAAGCCCAACCAAAGTAGTTTCACCAGGTCCACAAACTCCAAATTTTTTAACCAAGTATGCTTGAACCTAAAAGGTGCAGGAGGCCTCCTACTGGGATCCTGCCACACAAAGTAAATTAGAGTATGATAAGAAATATCATATGGCCTGGCCCAAACTCTGTGGCATGGTAAAGATGGGAGCAATTATTCATTTACCAAGAACCAATCCAATCGCTTGCTAATACCATCCAACCCCAACCGACCATTAAACCAAGTCGGACCCAACATATGAAGAAAAATACCCACCAGCCGCAAGTTTGACATCAAATGTGTGAAGAAACCAGCCAGAGGGTCGCAACGCGTCGAATGTCCCCACACCTCAGCACGAGACACCATAAAATTTAAATTACCCACAATCAAAAGGTATGGAAACTTAAGAAGCCCCCCCCCCAAAACCAAACCATGCTAGAAAACCTCCCTGTCCGAGTATGGAGCATAAACATTTAAAAATTTGCAACAATACAAGACCCCCTGAACCGAACTTAAGGAAAAATTCCACCAATCAAGGAGAAATCCTGACACCTGGCCAAAGAAGGGTTCCATGCAGAGAGGAGACCCCCAAATAACTCCACCGCATCGGATGCACAGTATTCCCAACCAGGTCTAATATTGGAGAAAGTCAATAGAGAAAGAGAACTAGAGCACATGGTCTCCTGCAAAAAAAAAAAACCGGGCTGGATCTCATTAACCAACTTCCCAAGGGTTATTTGCTTGGGAATCCCTCCAAAACCCCATAAGTTTAAAGACAGGATCCGCATGAAGTAACTAGCTCTAGGGAACACTCTGCTCTAAGAGTCCCAAAAAAACCCACGAGAGGAGATAAAGCCCCCCTACGAGCAACATCTTTCAATCACACACAGAGTGGGATATGGCCAACAAAACCCACACCCGACCCAACACCCCCACCACTTCTGCTTTGTAATTTGTGCCCATTGCGAATGGTCACATTCGCATGTCGAATGGACTCCAAGGGAAGAGTCAAAGGTGAAACAAAGGTACGATCAGTAAAAATGGGAAAGGCCTCAAGCAATGCCAGATCCTTAAATGAAGGTTTCTTATTAGGGCTAACAGGTGACCCACTTGCCTGTAAAACCACAGTGTTGGACCCCAGTGGCAGAAAATCCACATTACACACTAAATAGGGAACCTCGCTCCCCTCTCCCACCACCCCCACTTGCACAGAAGGTGGAACCACCCCACCAGATGAGGGAACCCCCGAAACTATCAGTTTCAATAATATAGGCAATAATGCAGGTGGCTCCATAGGTATAGTGCTGCAAGGTAAGTTGGTAACCACACCCCCAACCCCACCCAGGCCCTTAGAAGGAAACCCCAAGGTGGATAGACGTGCAATATCATCAATCTTCTCTAAATTATCACAGGTAAGATCCACATAGAAATCAGAGATAGGGGTAGTCTTACCCGAAACCAGAGGCACGGGAACATCACCCGAAGAAGAACGTGAATCCACCTCCGTATCCAGCGGGAACACAGAGTGACCAGGAGCCAAACCATCATCTGACCGCAAATCCGAATAGTACCCAACCGTCGAAGGCAAAGAATGACGACCTCTCCAAAGTGGACATGTCTGATGCAAATGTCATGTTTGCAAGTAGCCATGACAATGAAAAAGGCACATGGAGACAATCAAGGGTCTGTAATATCGACAAGGTACAACAAACTAATTCGACCTCAGCAGATAGGCCCTCCACAGTATCCATCTCAACCAGAACGCGGGAGAAACGTTTGTCAAAAGGATGCAGACCAAGTGGTTCAAATGAAATGAAACGCCCCAAAATGTTAGCAATACCACCCAACACCTCCTTGGACCAGAAAGGTAATGGCAAGTTTGGCAACAGCACCCATAAATGCGCCTTATGGACCCTCGAAATCGCAGGGTCAAAATCAACCCACCACTTACACAAAACCAACGACCCGTCACCCACAAGCCAACGACCCTCCAAAATCCGCAAAGCATCCTTTTCCTCCAAGAAAAGGAAAATAAACCATCCATTAGACAGTTTACTCACCATAGGAGCATAGCCCAACAAAGGTTTCCACATCTTTGCAATCAAGTCCACCCAACCAGCCTTCTCCAATTTGCAATACTCCAACCACCCCACCAACGCCTGCGAGGAGAGTGAAGTAACCCTATCCAACAAACCCACATTATCCACCACACAACTCTTTCGTGCAACAATAGCCTTATAAACCCTAGCCTTCCATTGAAAAGGTTTGTCACCTAGGGACAAACCCTTTAGCACGTCCACTGTGCCACCCTGCATGGCCAGTGAACCAAAACACCCGACAGTGAAAGAGTCAAACCCAACAAGCACATGGATCCACAACCAGAAACACGTGAACCCAACAAAATTCAACCCCCAACAGGAACCACCCCAAAAAAAACCTCACCAAAGCCCAGAAATTCCATAACCAAACAGATCCCTAAAAAACTGAAAAGCCCAGTCAACCTAGAGAAAAGTGACGTCTTAATAGGCCCCAATACCAAAGGAAAAAAATCCCCACCACAATCCCGGTGAAAAAACCCACCAGCCTTAACAGAATTAGAGAAACAATGCACCATCACCCGCCCCAAAAATAAACACAAGGGTAAAAACCACCTAGACAACGTCAACCAAAACGACAGAAACCCCCCACCACCCCCACAGGGAAAGGTCAAGAAACCCTAACAATGGATAACTGGCCACACGATGCAACAAGGTCACCAAAAGGAAGATAATGTCCAACCACAAAAAATGACGCAGCACCAGACCGCCATTACAAAACCCTCCCTATACCAAAAAAACTCTTCTTACAGTTGTAACCCTCATCTCCTCATTGTGTCGATCAAAGGAGTTAGAAGGTTAGGAAGGTCACACTTGTCTAGGAAAACATATAGGTGTAAGTGTTAACCCAAAAAACTACTCAATTAGCTCTACATGACCTACACCACACAAAGACATCTATTTCACTACCCTCATTGACCCCCACACCCTTATAAAGGCTCAAAAACACCAAAAAGGGCTTAAAAACCCATAAAAGAGCCTGAATAGCTCTCAAAGGGGCTAAAACCCCTAAAAGGAGCTTAAAAACCCTAAAGTGGCCTAAAAGGGCCTAAAGTCCAAAAAAAGGGGCTAAAGCCTTGACCAAGGGCTTAAAACCCTAAAAACTCAAAAAAAGCTATAAATACAAGGGTGGGGGTCACTCTCAAAACACTCCTCATTTTCCTACCGTTACTCTGCCCGTGTGAGTGCCTTGAGACCCATTTCTCTCAAGCCATTCACCCCTCTTGCTCACTTGCTCCATTAGCCAAATCCCATTGCATAGAGAGGTAGCTTCCTGCTACGACATGGTGGCCCATTTCATCAAAACCAAAAGGTATAATGCGTGTTTCTTGTTAGTAACTTAGTTTTGCAGATTGTTTTATTTGCTGGTGGTTTTGCTCACATTGTTTCACAGGTTCTCCATTAACAGTGTGCTGTAGGTTTTGCTTGGTTCACTAACCCTTTCCTGCTGGTTTTCTCTTCCATCCACAGGGACCCTATCCTTCCGTCCTATAGACGGAAGGTATCTGTTTCTACACGTAGCTAGGAAAAAGCCCTAGTATAGATTGGCAACCATAACAGGTCGATCCCAAAGGATCCCTGGGTTTTTACAGTTTATTTTCAGATTTCTGTTGACCTAGTTTATTTCTAGTTTATTTCTAGTTTAGATCTCTGTTTCCGTCATTTACATTTCCAATCGAGCCCTCTTGAGGCCAACCCGAGCCCATTCGGCCACAATACCCGTTATTGTTGGTTGTTCCCAATTCTGTTTTTAAAAATTTCCAGTTTCCATTCCAGGTCACTCATATCGGGCTGAAAAGGCGACCGAGTCCCTCATTTAGCCCCTAAAAGAGTGACCTAGTCCCTCATTTGGGACTGAAAAGAGAGACTTCACTCCCAGGAGCCCGGTCGCTCCTGTTTTTGGTTTTTGAGCGACCCAATCACCTATTTTGGGAAAAAAACCAGCGACCCCCTCACTACATTTTCCCCAAAAAGGGTGACCTATCTCTTAGGGTTCGGTTTTTTTCTATTTGGACTGTCAAGGCGGTTCATCTGCCACTGTCCGAAAGCCTACCTCTTTCTGCAAGTAATTTTGTAGGTTGATGATTTATTTGGTTAGTTGTAAATGCACATAAATCTGTTTAAAAGGCCTATCTAAAGTACTGTAAGTTAGTTTTCAGTTTTTCACTTAAATAATTGGAAATTAACCTCTTGCCGAAACCCTTCCTCCTCTACTCAGTCATCACCCTTCGGGGTATTTTGAGATAACACGAAGGGTCAAGCTTGTATAGTAATAGGCACTTATACTTGTTATTTCTTAAGCCCACTAAAAATGGGTGACTTGGAAGGTAGAGGGGGTGGAGACCGTTGGGGGTTTCATGGCATTCACGTCCTCCCTGTTGACCGATCTTGCACTCGAAGAGTGACCTGAGGATCTACAGGTGGGCTTAGTCCCACCGTGTTTAGAGCCCAACACTCTTTCCTGGTCGAAGAGGAATATAGGCGTAA
Source organism: Pseudotsuga menziesii (assembly GCA_001517045.1). Classification (NCBI taxonomy): domain Eukaryota; kingdom Viridiplantae; phylum Streptophyta; class Pinopsida; order Pinales; family Pinaceae; genus Pseudotsuga; species Pseudotsuga menziesii. The sequence continues at coordinate 604,041 of LPNX010108261.1, forward strand.
GTTAGTCACCTTGCAGGTTTGCAATAATTCAGGTTCATTACTTGCATGTTTAAATCTTTCTGTTTCAAAAGTTCACTGCTTTTTTCATAACATGTTGCCCATTATGTAATCTTTGCAACAAAACAGAAACGTCTGTAAAGTATCCATAAACCATAATTGCAGTCATCAAACTAATAACAAAAAATAATTTAAAAAATGAGCAAATCTTTCATACACTAAACATGCACACAACCACACCACTTAATCCAACCAAACTTGGTTCATGACGCCGAGCGAACCCATCAAAATCTATCAATCTACATTAATTCAAAAGCTTTGCAGTATTTGAGGACATAAGTCCCTGACTGCCTTAACCATGGGAAGTACTTGGGCTTAGCCCTGAAACTCATTGTGAGGAGTACCACGGGAACCCCAAAGTATTTGGCCGCTGAGAGGAATTGCCAAGCAAAATGGGAAACGATCCCCACCGATTGACTAGATCTCATGTGAGGAAAAATCCAAGTGATGTCTCCTGGCAGTCTTGGTGGCTGAGTGACCACCTGAAAGCCAATAGGAAGCCACTGAAATCGGGGTCCAGAATGGCATTACCAGATTACACCATTTGATCTACCAACCATACACAATTGATCCCCTACACTCTTCTTCATGCCTAAGAGGCGATCCACCACAGTTCGGGTCCTTGAACCAACATCATCGAGACCATTCTCGACGACCCTCTACATCATCGGACGGCCACATAGCCTCTGACTCTGACTCAGATTCCTATCAATCTGAGCCAAACTTACATACCACACCATCTAGCCCCATGGCTGGTGCAAACCCGGATCCACTTTCCAGATTGGTCATTGGGAGTGGACCCATGTCCATGCCTCAAGTCACCACCAACACCCTTGCAGGTGGTCTTAGTACTATCATGTAGACTGTCCTAACTCAGCTTCCTCCACCTATACCTACCAGTCAAATTGTCCCACCTCTCATACCTAGAGGTAGTGGCCTGTCCACTCACACTATCCCACCTGTCATACCTGGGGGCAGTGGCCCTTCTGCTCACATTGTCCCACTTGCCATACCTGGGGGCAGTGTCCCATCCACAACTGTGCCACAAGTACCTCTAGTCATGCATGGACATCATGTTCTTGTGAACCCCACTACCATTGCAGGTCCTTCCCATATTAACCTTGGGTCAAACCTCCCTTTCATGGCACGCCTCAACTTGCCTGACTTGGCTAGGTTAACTAATGACCCTATCTGTCATCAAGCCTTTTGGCCCCCCATGCAAACCAAGCTCCCCTCAAACATCCCCAAGTTTGAAGGGAAGGCAAGGGAGTGCCCCCAAAACCATATCATGACGTTTCACCTATGGTGCTCATCAAACAACATCGTAGATGATTCGATCAGACTTAGACTTTTCCAACGCACCCTCACAGGTGCTTTAGCCAAGTGGTACATTGAGCTACCACAAGCCAAGTACCCAGACTTTAATTCCTTGGCCTTTATGATCCTGCAGTATTTCCAGCTCCCCGTCATACATGATGAAGGGGTGGAAATATTGCTATCTTGCCGCCAAAACAATGCGACCCACATAACCAACCACATACATGAATGGCGGCAATGTTGCAGCTTGTGCAAGATCAAGCTTGATGACAAGATCTTCCTTGATTGGTTCTTAAAAACATTGTTGCCACCCATAGCCAAGGACGTCGCCTCTAAACATCCCCAAACATAGGAAGAGGCCATCTTGAAGGCCCAATAGTTTGACCTCATTTACGCACAATTTGGATACCTCTACACCATCATTCCAGATGCTCCCCGTGTAGGCACCTCCTACCAGGACGCGCCAGGGGCATCCCATGCCGTAGATGGCATCATAGGCTCTGTTTCCCACCAAACAAAACATCACGTGACACCACCCATGATGCCATCGCACCCAAGCAACACCCCTAGTGTTTCCTGCCCAAACCAAGCTCCAGACTATTCAAGAATGATGTCTCAATCTGGAGCTACAACCTCCTATGCACAACCTACGCCACAACAGTAGGCCCATGCACCTACTTGGCCGGCACAACAATATTCGGGATAGATGACCGGATTTGTGGAACCCCCAGCCCCCCAAGTTTACTATGCACCACCAATGAAAGACGCCCCCACCCTAGCTTCGCCAGTACCTTTGGGACAAGTGTTTTCTCAACAGAATCATCCCAACCAACCAGCTCCCAACAACCAACAAGGGAAAGCCAAAAACAACCGAGCTAGGAATCGAGGCAACAACCAACTGCAAGGAGGCGGTCAACAACCAAATCCTCCCAACAATGCTGGGGTGAACTGGCCAGCTCAAAATCCCTAGCAACCAAACCCACCTAGATGCAACGCTCCATTACGCACAAATCAACCATGAAAACTATGTGACGTCTACGGGCACTATACGTATGAATGCCCCTTCATGGATCGTGCTAAGTAGGCCATTCATAATGAAGCCCAACATGGTACCAATACGGAAGTTCCAGCTCAACCCAACTCAGCACCACTAGGGCCTCCATCTATGGTACTACAAAACCCATTACCGCTCCAAGGACTGGTAGCAACCTTACCTTCTCCCCAACCCAATCCCACTGCCCCTGCTGCACCTCCGCCAACAGAAACAAGTGTTCACCACCTGCTAGCCATGACAACCGAAGAGGTCAATTTATAGACCATGCAAAACTAGTATGAAGCCAATATTGAACCCACTGACCCATCAACGACATCCATGTCCAAAACAACCAATACACTTCTTCACTTACCCCCTTTTCCCCCATGCCCTCCCATACGACGGGTTGCCAACAATGCCATGGCTAGAGCTACTGTGAGCTACAACATTGTTGATGACTTGGCCCAAACACCTACAGCCATGTCTGCTCTTGAGGTACTTAAAAATTTCCCAACATAGCGAAAGGCCTTACTAGCCACCCTCGGTGTTGTAGACCCCTCTAACTCCAAGTTGATCACGTTCGACACAGATAGCGGAGAGCCCGGGATGCCATCAACTATTGCCTTCCAATTTCTAGTATCAATTTAGAATATGGTTGTACACTAGTGCATCATCGACGAGGGGGAATCCACATGTGTTATGTCAACCTTAGTCTGGCAGAAACTTGGGTCCCCAATCCTGTAACCATCCACCACTACTCTGCGGGTTTATGATGGCCATCCCACTAAAGCCCAAGGTATCCTTCCGCATGTAACCATAAAATTAGCCGAGAAAATAGTACTGATCGACATAGAGGTTGTCAATGCACAGTTGGACTATAACCTTCTCCTAGGAAGAAGTTATATGTATGCCATGAGAGCCATAGCATCCACTATTTTCCATCTCATGATGTTCCCTCATGACAGGAAAATCGTGATGGTTGACCAATTAACTTATCATGATTTGCAAGGGCTAACAACACCAACCAACGTTATCCCTACGATCGACAATACCTTCGACTACACATCCACCTCCTCATTATTGAATGTGGGCCCTAGGTTGTTTACCGACACCCCCATGACGGCCTCCTTCTCCTTCGTGTCACCACCGCCAACACCAAACGAGACTGTGGATTTGTGCATGCTATCATCCATCACTGCTGCACCTAAACATCAACTGAAGCCAAACATCATGCGCAATCGCAACCACAACCGCATCCCCAAATGCAATCACCAAGGAATTACTTGGGCTCCTCCCTAGTCCACACAATTCCCTTCCTATTTCCCCCTCCCGGTGTCATGAGTAAGCCAGTAATGGCTACCTTAAACTTACCCAACTTCACATTGGGGATTCTCATGTGGTACCTCGATCCACAAACCCAACCTCCGATGCCCCAAGTCGTGTTGATCCTTGTTCAGCCCATTGCGGTCGAATCACGTCCCCCACCTTGCCTGCAAAAGCCAACCACTGCACTTACACCTACTGTGCCCCACCCAAAAAGGGCCAGGGGAAAAAACGCGAAAGCAACAACTGAACCCAGACAGATCCCGCCATGCGTCGTGTGCGATGAACAGGGCCATGTAACTCAAAATTGTCCTGAAATTCCCATGATCTGCACACATTTAGATTCCAGGGATACAACAGAAAACATCCCTGTGGTTGAACTCCCAAGTGGACCAACAAAGAAAAACAAGTCGTTGATAATGAACCATGCTTTCGCCCTTTGCGGCTTGCATGGATACTATTATCACTACTGCTAGGACTTGTCCGAGTTTTGAACAACCCTAGCTAACCTTTGACACCATGACCTTGAATCCAAGATCACTCTCATCGAAGAAATCCACCCCCTGCCTCCTTCTTCAGATACCATATCCATCTACATGATGTCCACAGACCCACTTATCTCTACAGTCATTGACAGCTCCTCCAACCTGTGTCATCATTGCTTCTGCAACAACAAGGAGATACTTGAAGCCTTAACCACTCCTAAATACCCTTGGGATGACATGCACCATCACTCGTCCTTCATCCTCGAAGGATTTGTGTTGCTGTCGGATCAGTTTTCAGTCGAAACCAAGGATTTCATTCATGGGAGAGTTGACTGGTTCAAAGATCCCATTCCGGCATCCGATGCCTTTGAAGAAGGGAACATGGCCAATATCTCACCAACCATTAAAATCAACATTTCAACCAAACCCAAGATGAGTGAGGAGATCATGTTGGGGCATCTTGCTCCTATGAAGAAATCTCTTCCTACAAAGCGCTCTTCCAAGAGTTCCGCGACATCTTTTCCTGGTCCTACACTGAAATGCCTAGGTTGGATCCATCCATTGTTGAGCACCATATCGACACATGGCCTGAAGTAGTATCGGTGCACCAAAAGCAACAACCAATCCACCCTTCCAAAGCCGTCGTGGTTAAAGTAGAAATCGATAAGTTGCGCACAACCGGCTTCATTTATCCCATTGCTTACACAAGATGGGTTTCAAATCCTGTTCCCGTGAATAAAAAAAAGGTACTATTCACGTCTGTACTAACTTTCACGATTTCAATTTGGCATGTCCCAAAGACAACTTCCCAACACCCTTCATTGATTAGATCATCGATGCATGCGTCAGACATGAGGTCTTTTCCTTCATGGATAGATTTTCTGGATACAACCAAATCCAGATCCGGAAAGAAGATCGTTACAAGACTGCATTTACAACCCCTTGGGGCACATTCGCATATCGAGTAATGCTCTTTGGTCTAAAAAATGCTAGAGCCACCTTCCAATGCACCATGACATATTGTTTCCATGACCTCATCTGCATCATATTGGTCTACCTGGATGACCTTACCGCTCGATCACGGAAGCGAGCACAGCACATAGACGACTTGCGGCAAGTATTTTTGTGATGTCGCAAGTACAAAAGTTGCTTGAACCCCCTTAAGAGCATTTGTCATGTCCCAGCAGGCTGTCTGCTTGGGTTCATCATATCCCACAAAGGGATAACAGTTGACCCTTTCAAAGTTCAAGCCATCCTTGATCTCCCTACACCAAAAACTCTATGCCAACTACGAAGTCTCCAAGGCAAGGCCAATTTCCTTCGTCGCTTTGTACCAGAGTAAGCAACGAAAGCCCACGGATTCGTACGCTTGTTCTACACCAAAATCCCCTTTATTTGGGATCAACACGCACATGAATCATTTGATGCACTCAAACAAGCCCTGGCTTCCGCACCATTACTTTCGGCACCAGACTTCACCCGAGACTTCATTATTTATGTGTCATCCTTGAAAAATTCCATTGTTGGAGTCTTGGTTTAGGAAGGCAATGCTCGTCAAGAGCATGTGGTTTATTACATTAGCCAAAAGTTGACAGGTACCCCACTGCGATATTGAACCGAGGAGAAACTGACCCTCGTCGTTGTTTTCTCTGTTAATTTTTCAACATTTAAGCTAGCATTATGTTAGGATCTTTTCACTGAGAGAATAACAAGCACAGCAATAACATAAGCACATCACATGAGACAAGAGACACAAAGAGTTTTGATAGGGGAAACCATAAATGGAGAAAACCCCTCAACTTCCTCTAAGATAGTATCACCACAAGATGTGAAACCCAAAACAGTAAGATGACCTCCCAACACAACAGTAGTCTTCTGTCTTCTGTCAAGCCAAAGTATTTCCTTCTCCAAAGGTGCGCCACACTTGAGAGAGCAAGTGATGTATTTCACAAGTGATAAATAGAGAGACTCTCACTCTCTATTTATATTCATCCGTTCACTTGAGTTTCCATTTCACACGTAGGCTCAACCTAATAATTACTACTCGAGCCTACACCTTAATTAGTGTATAATAACTCAAGTGCCCCAAAACTGTGGGGACTTACCTAATGACTTGATATGACTTGTTTACATTATTAATCCTCTCGATTGGAACATTGAGGTAAGACAACATGACTCAAATGCATAATAGAAACATCTCGGAATAAACATCGGGTTACAATATATGAAATACATAGAAGAATACATTCCGAAGTTACATATATATCAACACTCCCTCTTAACTAGGAAGGTATTCTTTCGACACAATTTTCAGCACTGGTCTTCTTCTCTGCATCAACTGGATCACCTCGTCTTCAAGTCATCTTTGTCTTCAATTCATCTGGATCTGGATCATCTCTCGATCTGGATCATCATAGAAAGGGATCTGGATCATCACTCGATCTGGATCATCATAGAACATCATCACTGAATCTGGATCATCACTCGATCTGGATCATCATCACTTGGACTAGATCTGGATCATCACTCGACCTGGATCACTACTGCTAGATCTGGATCATCACTCGATCTGGATCTCTCGGAGTCATCATAACTGGATCTGGATCATAGCTCGATCTGGATCTCCATTGGTCATCATCATGTGTGTACTATCTCGTCATAGGAAGTTCTACAGAGCCAGCCCTTTTTCATGCTGGTTGTAGGCCTAGCCCACAAGTAGGTCTTCTCCCAGCACTTATATCTGACCTACTCATCAGAAAGGCACGCCCAGCACTTACATCTGACCTACTCATCAGAAAGGCATGACCAGCACTCACATCTGATCATGTAGTAAACTACAAACACATCAGAAAGGCCCCGCACTCACATCTATCATGGAAGGAACTGAATCCTCTCACCAAGATAGAATGGCCTGCCTTACATCTAACATGGAAGGAACTTAATCCTCTCACCATGAAAGAATGGCCCGCACTTACATCGGCCATGGAAGGAACTTAATCCTCTCACCATGACGGAATGGCCCGCACCTACATCGGCCATGGAAGGAACTTAATCCTCTCACCATGACGGAATGGCCCGCACTTACATCAGCCATAGAAGGAACTTAATCCTCTCACTATGACGGAATGGCATGCACTCACATCTAACCTGGAAGGAACCAAATCCTCCACCCTCGTCAGAAAGGCCCCCAGTCCCAAACTGAGCTACCTGGTAACTGACCAGGCGCCTCCACTCTCCCGGAGAGTGGCAATTGCCCTTACATATGTCATACTCGACAGAATGGCCAACACTCACATCTGAAATGGGAGGAACCTAATCCTTTAGCCATGAACAGAATGGTTCAGCCCTTACATCTGACCTGCTCGTCAGAATGGCTATGCATCTCAGCACTCATATCTGTCATGGAAGGAACTGAATCCTCTCACCATGACAGAATGGCTCAGCCCTTACATCTGACCTCCTCGTCAAAATGGCTTGTGGATCTCTAGCACTCATATCTGACATGGAAGGAACTGAATCCTCTCACCATGACAGAATGGCTCAGCCCTTAAATCTGACCTCCTTGTCAGAATGGCTATGGGTCTCATCACTGTCTCTGGGAGGAAACCTCGATCTGGAGAACACCAAGTCTCTCTCTGAAGTACTCGAACTTCATCCTAGCCAATGGCTTCATCAACACATCAGCTATCTGTTCCTCCGTCGCAACATACAGGAGCTTCACTGCTCCTCTCTGCACCATATCCCTGATATAGTGGTACTTGATCTCGATATGCTTCGACTTGTCATGGAACACTGGATTCTCTGACAACTTCACGCAACTCTGGTTGTCACAATGTATACGAGTAGTATCCAACTGGAGATCAAATATATCAGATAGTAGCTTCCGCAGCCATACTGCCTCACAACTAGCTGAACAAGCTGCGACATACTCTGCTTCAGCTGTACTCAGTGCCACACAGGATTGCTTCCTGCTAAACCAAGAGATCACACCTGATCCCATACTGAAGAACCATCCCGAAGTACTCTTCCTGTCTATAGCACTGCCTGCCCAATCTGAATCAACATAACCCTCTAGGTTAATCTTCTGATTCGCATCGTACTTGAGCCCATAATCAATTGTACCCTTTAGCTACCTCAGAATATGCTTTGCAGCAATCAAGTGAACACTTCTCGGATCTGTCAGGTACTAGCTCAAGGTGTTCACATCAAAGCAAATGTCTGGTCTCGTGTTTGTCAGGTACATCAATGACCCAATCATCTGACGATACATCGTAGCATCAACCGACTATGATGAAGCATCACTCAATAGCTTCAGGTTCGATGCCATAGGTGTGGCCATAGCCTTGCAGTCCATCATCCCAAACCTCTTCAGGATCTCTACTGCATACTTCCCTTGTCCAAGGAAGATCCCATCTGTATTCTGCCACACCTCCATACCTAGAAAGTAATGCATCATCCCCAAGTCCTTCATCTCGAACTCAGCAGCAAGCTTTCTCTTCGTATCAGCAATCAACCCATTTGTACCTGTCACAAATAGATCATCTACATACAGTAGGAGCATCACTGGGTTGCCATCTTCAACCTTGTACTAAAGGTTGGAATCTGCTTTACTCTTGGTAAAGCCCAAACTGGAAAGAAAGCTGTCAATCCTGCCGTACCAGGTCTTGGGTGCCTGTTTCAAACCATACAAGGCTTTCTTCAATCTGCACACATGAGACTCTCTTTCATGTGTCTCAAAACCGAGTGGTTGTTCTACATACACTTCCTCTTCTACTACACCATTCAAGAAAGCAGTCTTGACATCCATCTGGTGTATCTTCCACTTCGTCACTGCAGCCAAGGCAAGTATTGATCTGATGGAAGTGTATCTGGCTACAGGTGCAAAGGTCTCTTCATAGTATACTCCCTCTTTTTGAGAGAATCCTCGAGCTACAAATCTTGCCTTATACTTTTCAATGCTACCGTCCGCAGCATGCTTGATCTTGTAGATCCATTTGGAAGTGACAACTAACTTCCCTTTTGGTCTTGGAACAACATCCCAAACATCATTCTTCATGATCGATTGATGCCGCTTCTTCATAACTGGAAGGTTCTTTATCAATGAAATCACATAGTAAAGCTACATACCCGGAATTAGATCTGGTCCTCTTTATTTCTCTGGGATTTTCTTCTGGAGCCCCATATCTTTCCGCACCTTGGATAAGTTAACGTACCCAAGCGGGTTTCCTCTTATGAGGATTCTTCTCCAGAGGTGGATCTTTAGGTCTTTGTGGTTCCTCGAACTCTCGAACTTCTTCTTGAGCTTCTTCATTCATGATTGTATCACGGATCTTGGGTGCTTTTGCTTCCGCCTCTTTAGGTTCTTCAACAGGTCTCTTTCTGGATTTGTTGTAAGTTGTACCTTCATCAAATGTCACATCTCTGCCGATGTCAATCTTCTTGAATCTTGGAAATTAGATTCTATAAGCCTTCGAGCTTTCCGAGTATCCCACAAATATGCCCTTCCTTCCTGAAGGATCTAACTTTGTTCTCTTCTCTTTTGGAATATGTATGTACACTGGACAGCCGAATATTCTGAGATGGCTGACTTCTGGTTTCTTGCTGGAGAAGACTTCTTCAGGAGTCTTGTTCTCGAGTACTCTATGTGGAGTACGGTTCTATACATACACAGCTGTTCTGGCAGCTTCAGCCCAAAGATGCATAGGTAGATCTTGATCATGAAGCATAGCTCTTGCAGCTTCCATGATAGTTCTATTCTTCCGTTCTGCAACCCCATTCTGTTGTGGATTATAAGGAGTGGACAACTCCCTCTTAATCCCTGATTCTTTGCATAGCTCCTTGAATTCATTTGAAGTGAATTCTTCACCATTATCTGATCGAATGGTCTTGATCTTCTTTTCTGTATGGTTCTCGATCAAGACTTTGAATTCCTTGAACTTGCTGAATACTTCATCTTTGTTCTTCATAAAATAAATCCATGTCTTTCTAGAAAAATCATCAATAAAAGAAACATAGTATGCATACCCGCTAAGTGAGTTTGATGACATAGGACCGCATACATCGAAGTGGATGATTTCTAGAATGCTTTTGGCTTTGCTTTCGCTGCTTGGAAATGTCTTCTTTGTATTCTTTCCTTTTGCACATCCTTTGCAGACCCCTTCATGTTTTGCTTGAATTTCTGGAAGACCTTCGACAGCTTTACTTGCAATAGGTAGTGCTCTGTAATGCACATGTGCAAGTCTTCTATGCCAAAGTTCATTTGGCTCTACTGAGTCATGGATCAAGGCTTGTTCTGGATGGCCCTTCAATTTGTATAAGCCTCCTTCTTGTTCTCCAATTACCACCGCATCATCGATAGTCTTTCCTTTTGGCCACATGATGACTTGACCATCTACGAATGCCACCCGTATTCCTTTTGCATCTAATGCTGAAATGGATAGAAGGTTCTTCTTCAGTCCTGGAACAAACAACACTTCTTTCATTGTTAGAGACTTACCAGAGTCTATCTTGTATGAAGATTCCCCACTACCTTTTATTGGATATTGGTAGTCATCTCCTAGTTTCACCTTGTGAGGTGATTCATGTTCTGATAGTCTCACAAAAGATTCCTTGAATCCCGTCATATGTTTGGAAGCACCACTGTCTATGAGCCAATCATCACTTCCATGAGTAATGTTACCTGTGAGAGCTGATATCAAGACATATTCATCCTCGCTTGAAGAATATTCACTTTCATATCTGGATCTCTTTCTGGATGGTTCATCATCCTCTGCAGCATGAGCATGATGTCTTCTTTTGGTGCTCTTCTTCACTATCTTCTATTTGTTAGGACAATTCCTTGCATAGTGTCCTACTTCATCACAAGTATAACATATAATCCTAGATGCATCCCTTCTAGTGTTATCTTTGTGAGAGTGCTTACCTCTAGAGCCATGAGGTCTCCTTTTGCTTGACTTGGAGTGAGACTTGGAGCGAACCATAAGAGCTTGGTCTTCACTTCCCATCTTCTCTTCTCGAGCTGCTATCCGAGATTTTTCTTGAGAGCACTCTTCCCATAGTTTGCTGAACTTGACTAACTTCTTTCTTGCACAAATTCCTTGAATGAAAGCATCCCATGTCCTAGGGAGGCCATTCAAAGTAGTCATAACAATCTCTGCATTTTCCACTTCTTCATCAACAGCTTCTAATTGTTCTTTGATTTGAGAAACCCTTGTGAAGTATGATTGGATATTTTCTGCATTCTGAATCTTCACATTCTTCAACTGGTTCCTCAGGGTCATCTTCCGATTGATGTTCTTTCCTTCAAACAATTTGGTTAAGGCATCAAACATAGCTTTAGGTGTCTTGAGAGAGGACACCTGAGGGATAAGATGATCCTTGATAGAATCAACAACGATCCTCTTTGCCATAACCATCTTCTTCTTATGTAAGGCCTTTGCCTCATCTCCCTCTGGATCTGGAACCTCCTCATGACTTGATATGACTTGTTTACATTATTAATCCTCCCGATCGGAACATCGGGGTAAGACAACATGACTCAAATGCATAATAGAAACATTCCGGAATAAACATCGGGTTACAATATATGAAATACATAGAAGAATACATTCCGAAGTTACATATACATCAACATTCTCGGCCCAAAATTTGTGCCACTACATCATTGCAAACCATAATCGAGTAGTGGCTGATTCCAACCCAATGTAGTACCTCTTAAGCCATCTCCTTCTACAAGGTTGCGTGGCCAAGTGGGTAGTCGTCCTCCAAGAATTCAACTTAGAGTTTGTTTCACTGAAAATCACAAAGGCACTAGCACTAGCCGCGCTCATGATAGATCTTCCCCCATTAACAATGTCACCACCACCCAAGGATGACCGCCTTGATGATTTCCTATTCGTCATATCCATGGAAGATCCATGGTATGGGGGCATCCTTCTATATTTACACACATAGAAGTTCGTAGCCCACTTAAACCGTGAAGAAAGGTGACGCATCTGACATCAAGCCACCTTCCATCTCCTTATTGGAGATATTTTATATTGCCGGGGCATTGATACCATCTTACGTTGTTGCCTTACCCATGACGAGGCCGAGATAGTCCTCAACGACTATCATAGTGGAGCCTGCGGTGCCCACATTTCAAGTCTGGAAACCGCCCAAAAGATTCTACGTGTCGACTACTTTTGGCCTTCCATCTTTGCTAATTGCATAGAGGTGATCAAACACTGTCGTAGCTGTCAACTCTTTTCCCCACAGGAAATAACCCCCCCTGCACCATTACACCCCGTAGTTACAGTCAGTCCCTTCTGCAAATGGGAAATCGACTTCATGAAAATGAACCCTACCTCGGCCAACGGTCATAAATATATCATTATGGCGGTTGATTACTTCACTAAGTGGGACGAGGGCATGCCCATGTTCAATTGCAAAAGTGAAACGACGGCACATTTATTCTTTAACCATGTCATTTCATGATTCAGTGTTCCCAAACAGTTGGTCTCAGACCATGGTAAACACTTTGAAGACGCTGTTTGGACTGAGCTTTCAACCATGTTGAAATTCGAACACCAGTACTCATCTTCCTACTACCCCCAGGGAAATGGCCAAGTTGAAGCAGTCAACAAAATAATCAAAACAATGCTCCAAAGGATGGTAGGAAACCATAAAACTAACTGGCACCACATGTTGTTTTCCACCCTATGGGCTTATCGCACATCTGCAAAAACCACAACTGTTTTCACCCCTTTCCATTTAGTACACGACATTGAATCAGTTCTCCCTATAGAGTGCTAGATCCCATCACTCTGCCTCATGGTAGAACTTCTCCCTAACACTTTGCCTTTGGAAGAATGACTCCTCCAACTTGAGCAAACCATAGAAGACCGTCACGCTTCCCTCCAAGCCATTGAAGCAGCAAAAACACAGTCAAAATCCTATTACGACTCCCATGTCCACCCTCGCACCTTTAGCGAAGGCGATATGGTTCTAGTTTATGACCAAGCCAATGATAAGTTGGGAAAAGGCAAGTTCGAGCCAGTGTGGTACGGCCCATACGTCGTCCACCGTTGCCTTGAAAAAGGGGCATACATTCTTGTTGACTCTGATGGGAAACTCCTGGAGAACCCTCGTAATAGGCTCTACCTCAAGAGATTTTATGCTTAACATCACCAATGAGTCGCTTGTAGCATAGTTTTGTCCTTTTTTGTTTTACACATTTTTTAAAAGTGCGTCTTATGTATTGTTTCCTTGACTTATCCAGATGGATCATACCTTGTGTCGATACATCAGATTTGCTGACAGAGGAAGCATATGGTCTCTGAACCTCGCCTCGGCTGCATGGGTCATCTACTCCCTGTCGCATGAGTTGATCCATATCGACGGAATATGTGTGGGAATTACAACCAAAAACAAGAACGAATATTATGGTGTCACTGGCCTCTTGGCCGCCGCCCTCCAGTTGGGTATTTGCCATCTTGATGTCTTCTTAGACTCCCAGCTACTTGTCTCTCAGTTGAACAACTATTACCGGGTATGTGATCCCTGCCTCTTTAGAAAATTCCTGCGCACTAAACAGATGGTTAGAACATTTGAATCCATCACATTCACACATGTTCCTAGGAACCTCAATAGTGTAGTAGATCAAATGGCTAATGACATGCTAAATTGGCATATTCATCATCGCACATAGGAAACATACAAAAAAAACATCATGAATCATCACACATAAATATGCATACACATATAAAAACACATCATCTAGGCATTTCATTAACATCATCATAAAATAATCACATATAAAACCATAAAAAGCGCATCCATGTGCGTAAACACACACACACACACACACACACACACACACACACACACACACACACACACACACACACACATATATATAGCGCATGTCCAAGATATGTCCAGTACAAAATGAGAAACTACATATGCTTTCTCAGCTGAATATACATCGCGATACAAAAATCCTAAGCGCACCAACGCACTAGGGGCATCCCCAATAGCTACTAGTCAGACCCATACTCATCCTCATCATCTGGCTCAGTGTCATCATCCTCCTCGAATGACTCATTGTCCTCCGCAGGAGCATCCCCTTGTTCCGCCCTATGAACATACTCATAGTCCACGACTATCCTCCCCATCAGAGGAGTCCACTCTGGAGGCACACTGTGACAGGCAGAAATCAGCTCATTGTCTAAGAGTTGCCATCCTACATCAGAAATCCCCTCAGCAAGTCACTCCAAATGTGGCATAACAGTGTCCAACTCCGACCGCTGCCTACGAGGGTTCCTCGTAGGGACCGCTGGCTCTTCAATCGCGACCACCCACCTTTGATAACCAGGTGGCGGATGAGGACCAATATCTGCATATGCAAACAAAGACACCATTATTCTATGCATATAATCATACAACTATCAACCAGCTAAACTACTCTATGTATAAAGATGAGCACAAAAAACATCACACATACATAACAGCTGGTCCCTAGGCCTGGCCTGGAGGTTGAGGTATCTCAGGGTCTCCATGATAGTTCATCCCCACATAAGGGTAGTCCTCAACTGCCACTGCTCTAGAAACTCCTGCATGAAGAAGCATCCCACTCTGCCACCACCATCACGCACCATCATCTGGCACCATCTACGCATCCGCGGCTCCCGCGGACTACTATCCCGCACTGCCTGATACGGACGCAGAGTCAATAGTTTCTCAAAAAATAAAGCACATAAATAAGAGCCGAAACAAAACTCGCCGCCAGATTCCCTTACATGGTTCAGCTAACACCGAACTGCAAGCAAGTACATCTGAGCCCATCCATAATAAGTACCCCCCATTACACGCGCTACCATCTGTAGTTGTCCTCCTGTTATCTTGTGGTTCCTTGATGAACCCAATATGTGCATCACCATCGCTGCTGCAACCCGTTTTGATAGCTCCTCAATATCACACAACAAGATGTGTGAACCACGCACGTACGCAGTAGCGTAACAGTGCCTATCACACAGATCCTCCAACATCTCCCCACGAGACAGTGTCGGCACCAAGTCGCCAACAAATCCCAGTATCGGGAGTCCAGTAAAAAAGTACACATCACGCAACGTGATCTCAAGCCATTTCCCCTGTACAATAAAAAAATCTTCTCCAACATCCCAGAAGCTCACAAGCGTCTGAAGCAGTATACACAAACTCTTCTTCAATGGAATGCACATAAACTTCAGCAACCCGCAATGAGCTAGTGTACCTCGTACATTCTCGTCTCTTAAAGCCTCCTCCCAGAGGTCCTTGCAGTCTCTCTCTTGCCACACAGTCTCAGGCATCCTGCACAAAAATAAAACAACTATCAGCCACATCTTTTAGTAAAAAATCCACCCTAGGACCAGGTCGCACCTGTCAAACCAAAAAGGGCAACCAAGTCGCTCAAATAGGCCTCACAGAAACGACTGGGTTGTACTGTTTGGCCAAATAGGAGAGAGCTCAGATCACTCTTTTCTGCTCGACAGGAGCAACCCAACCACACCTATACGGGTAGAACAAGTGACCCATTCGCACCTATATGGGCAGAACAAGCGACCTAGTCACTCCTTTTCCCACGAAAAGAGAGACCTGACTCGTGGAAGCCCTAGCAGGCTCACAGAGGGTCCCCAGGTGAGAAAATCCAAAAAGTAAACCACTGAAAAGGATATATTTTGCAAGAAATCTTACCTACATGTCACAGATCGGAAAAACACTGGTCAAAATGAGAGAAATCAACAAAAGAAGTTTGGGGCCCTCCTCTCCAACTCAGCAATGAACAATGACAATGACACCTTCCACATGGTCCCCACCCATTTATAGGCCCCATTTGACCTATTTTCTTCTTTTTCACATAACTGGGCCATACAGAGTCCATTTGGGACGCCATTCACACCACTGGTTTCATAATTCCGTCCTCTATCTTTGAATTAGACCATAGTCTCATGATCAGTAAGTGAGTTTCGGGGCCACTTCCCAAGAGTTACCTTGGTTTACGTACCACTTTGTTATACAAATATCTCTGGACCTGTACTTGCGTCATATGCTAGTCTTTGGACTTATACTTGCATCATATTCATCCACCGCAAATTATGCAGGGTTCCAGACCATCTCCCAGAAGGCACATCATTTTACATGCATTTGGCACATAACTGTCTACATGCATCATGCAATATCATATCACCTTCTCATTTTTCAGCATATAACAATCCAATCCATCAACCCAAGTTGGTACGGGTTGGTCACACAAGACTCTCTTGACCTCCGTCCAAGAGCCACCTCGGTCTGCGTGCCTCTACCGCATCGATTCGCGTGCCTCTGCCGCAATCCATCCCGTGCATGTATTGGTATGTTCAAGAGCCACCTGCTCCATTCATACTGCATGGTTGACCTTTGGACCACTGTCCATTGTCCCGAAAGGGGGGCACCATCAATGCCTCCTCGATTGGTTGACCATACCAGAGTTTCTATTAATCTCTTTTCTGACTCCTAAAAGAATGAAAATATTGTCGAGTACCTCTGCCTCCTTTTCCACTCGTTAAAGTATAGAAAAGGGCATCTACATCGTCTCGTTTACCTCCTTTTGTGGACTATGTAGACTACCATATGAAAAGGACCACCTTGGCACACTCAAGCTAAGAACGTCTCCCTCTACATCCTTTTATGCTTTCTTGGGCATTGGGACCAAACTCTATGAAAAATCTCATCATGGGTTGTATTTAAGCTCTTTTCCATCCTTCTCATAAAGAAGATATCGTTGAGCAAACTTGGTTTCGTTCATGCTCGTAAAATTATTTGAATGATCGTCTAGTCAGTACAGGTTTAACCTTTTCCGGCCTGATTGGACTACCAATGGTAAAGAAGTCTCTCATCCCCTAAAGGATGGGCGAGCTCTCCTATGTACACTTTTATCCTTTTTTCTGGCACAGGAGACTATCAATGAAAAAGAGACCCCACTAGAGTGTTCTTCATTCTTTCAGACTTTCTAAAATTGAAAGCACCATCGATCATTTACCTTCTTGGGCTCGTTAAAAATCCACGAGATCGTACCATAAAGGTGTCTCTAGACACCACCTCACATGTTACAGTTCGACAACATTCCCCCTTTGGGTCGCCTTTGTTCAGAGTATTCTGTGATGAGTCTTCCTTGGATCCCATCAAGAACAAAAAGTATCTACCTCCCCCAAGTATTTCCCATCTACAGTTACATTTCCGATATTACAGCTATGATTCCCCTCCTACGAGTCTAGTTTCATTTGCTTCCAGGTCAGCCCTATCGTCGTACTCTGAACAAAGTAAGTTTGAGTCCCCTGTGATTCCCTGCCCATGTTCCCTATTTCAGTGTGTCAGTCCCCAGATTGTCTCACACCTTTGGTCATCTCCCTTGCGCTTCTGGTTAAGGAAATACCATTGCCTTGGTTAGTTGTAGGTCTCCCTCTGTCGATGACAACACATGTATTCCAAAAAATAGATCGAGAGGTACCTATATCCCGGTTTCATTAACCTTATTGATGAGTTCCTTGGATCATTTGAGAGGAGTCCTTAGTGCCTCTCGGGACGATTGTGTCTCACGTGCTCGAATCCAGCTACATCATCGCACCATTGAGATTTGTATAGGGTATTGGTCCGTGCAATATTTGGTCGAAGACCCTGGATGTCACCTGACTCTAGCACATTAATGAGTCCATTGAGGGACCCAAACAAGTTCATGTCCCTTGTGATTTCCGGGTTGTGTTGGAGACAGTGTTCAAAAGCCTCAGAATAATGCTTTGGTATAGATTCATGATTACTGCAACACATTGTACCACAGAGACTCTGGCTATCTACCAGTAAGTCCCCACAGCTATGTACCGTTCTAGATTCAACAAACCATCATTCATGAAGATATAACATTCCATGAGAATTCCATGGGTCCAATGTAGCAGTTCTTCAGATCAATATTGTATTCAACCTCTTATTGAGGAAACCACTATGTAACAACAGTTGTACATGATCGGCTCTTGTATTTTAGAGCTTAGATCACATTATTATTTTGACATCGTTATGAGCATGGGGTTTCCCGCCTCGTCCTTATACATGCTGCACATTATTTGTATCTCACCCATTGATGGGAACCATATTAATACAAAAACCAAAAGCCACCATGTCCCAGCCCAGGAAGAACCACCTCTCCCCAGAAAATCCTATGATATTTGTTGGCCATATGATGAGCTCCTGCCCTCACACAATAGGGGGCAATCTATTAACCCAAAAAACTACCCAATTAGCTCTAAATTACCTACACCACACAAATACATCTATTTCACTATCCTCATTGACCCCCACACCCTTGTAAAGGCTCAAAAACACCAAAAAGGGCTTAAAAACCCATAAAAGAGCCTAAATAGCTCTCAAAGGGGCTAAAACGCCTAAAAGGAGCTTAAAAACCCTAAAGGAGCTAAAGAATGGCCGAAAAGGGCCTAAAGTCCAAAAAAGGGGCTAAAGCCTTGACTAAGGGCTTAAAACCCTAAAAACTCAGAAAAAGCTATAAATACAAGAGTGGGGGTCACTCTCAAAACACTCCTCATTTTCCTACCGTTACTTTTCCCGTGTGAGTGCCTTGAGACCCATTTCTCTCAAGCCATTCACCCCGAGCTCACTTGCTCCATTAGCCAAATCCCATTCCATAGAGAGGTAGCCTCCTGCTAGGGCATGGTGGCCCATTTCATCAAAACCAGAAGGTATAATGTGTGTTTCTTATTAGTAGCTTAGTTTTGTATATTGTTTTATATGCCGGTGGTTTTGCTCAGATTGCTTCACAGGTTCTCCATTAACAGTGTGCTGCATGTTTTGCTTGGTTCACTAACCCTTTCCTATATGTTTTCTCTTCCATCCACAGGGACCCTATTCTTCCATCCTATAGACAGAAGGTAGTCGTTTCTCCATGTAGCTAGGGAAAAATCCTTACTACATTAAGGAAGGCATTCTAAGAAATATGAGATATCATGTGGATGTAAGCAAGGCATTCTAAGAAAACTTGATTTTCATCTTCAACCTTCATAAACTTGCATTAGCTTCAAAGTATCAAAATTATAATTATTTATATTTAAAAAATAAATAAAATTTAAAATTGAGATAAATTTTTATTTGTTTATTATAAAATTTTATATTATAATAATTTTTATATAATTATAATTAATTATTAGAAGTTTATATTTATATCATCCTATTCAATTTTTTATCATACTCTAGTTATAGTTATAGTTAATTATGTTTAAGTGTCTGTTGCAGCTGCAACATTTTTTCCCAAATTTCTGAAACATTTTGGACCCTCCTTGTTGATTTTGTTGAAGACCGTTTTGTTTCCACTCTGCTACACGTCTGGATTGTTTGAGGCCAGCTATTTTCTTGATTTTTGGGAAATTGTTTGTGTCTGCAAATGCTTTGGACTATGGAATTTAGCAAGTTTCATGCTGTTTTATCGCTGTCGAAGTTTGGTCGAGGTTTGAAATGAAATTTTAGTTGCCGCTATTTCGGAGGACAAATAGAGATTGGACTGATGATTAGTTGTTTATTTCGCCGATCACACGGTTTTATTGTTTCAAATTTTTGCTTTGCGATGTTTTTTCTGGAATGTTTTGACTCTGATCGGAGGCCGCAGGCTGATTGTTTACCGCCGTTGTGGCTCCAGAGTAGACTAACCGTCTGCCACATTGCTTTTCCTTTCGTCGATGTTTTGTTCTATTTTCCTTCGATGTTGACTAGTTTGCGGAATTTTTGGACCGTATAACTTTTGCCGTTGCAGTTATGTAGCGTACTAACCATCCGATGCTGTAGTAGATATGACCTTTGACGTTTAGACGCCCTCTTCTAATGTTTTATCTTGCCGATGTTTGGTTTTGCTCCAGAACCCTTAGAACATCAATCGCCCGTCGTTGCGGTGGTTTAGTGAGCTAAACGTCCGACGTTTGGTGTTTTGTTTTGCCGATGAGGGTTTATCTTCCTGTTGCTTATTTTTCCCACCATGGGCGGCCGCGAATTCTCTGTTTTGACCAAGTCAAGGTTTCCACGTTGAAAACATAGTCCCGGTTTTTACTTTCAATACTCATTTTATTGGTATTATGGTTTATGTTTTATTGAAAGTAGTCTAGATAAATGATGAGTTTTTGTTTGATCGCAGACAGACATAGGAAATTTTCTCCGATCCATTTGAGGATTACTGCTGCGAAGAAGATGTAGCTAGAGGAAAAAACATGCTAAAGCATAAAGAAGCAGAGTTGTTGCTCAAGGAAAATAAGATAATGAAGGTCTGAGACCAATAAGATCTCAAAAGGATCAAGGAGTTATAGAGCTTAATCATTAAAAAGCAAAGGTTCAGGCTTGGACAGTTCGTCAGTTACCAAGCCGGTCCCTTTTCATAAAAGTGTTTATTTGAAACGTAACGTTTGAATCATGAGCATTCACAAAATGACAAAACTATGAGATTAAAATGGTTGGGGGGCAACTCAAAGGTTTAGGCTGGTTTTTCTATAAATATAGGAAAGTTAGAGGGAAGAGGGGCTTTTTCCCAGTGAGACTTGTGAAAAACGTGTTGTAAGAGGAACTATTTCGTTTTGCAATAATATAATTACAATTTTGCCTGTTGGAGAAAGTATGGTGTAGAATGTTCAAATGTGGTGAAATGAACAATGTTGAAGGGCAACTATTTCATTTTCAGCTGTGTTTCATTAACTGTGAGATCGTTCTAAATTTTTGAACCTATGTTCTTGTATGAATGTTCTCTGGTTTATTTTATAATAATTTCCACTATGAGTAATGAATGTTTTAACAAACGACGAGCTATCTTGTTGTGCATATCTCTATTCATGTTTATGTGTTTTGATTCTAAGAACAACTATCTGTGATATATCTTAACATATGAGCAGTAATACATTACTCATTAATTGATAATATTGCTCCCTAGGGACAACTCAGTTAGTCTTGTTTTCTGTTGTGTGTGTGATTTAGATGCGAGAGAGTTTAAGACGAGAGGTAAGAACCTGCACATCACATTGTGACCGCTCCTCGTATTCTTTATCAATATGCATGTTAGATAGGAACTTGCATATCATACTTAAAGTTAAAAACATAAAATACACACGGTGGACCGGGATGCAACCGGTAAAACCCTTTATTTTTGTTATTTGACCTACGGTAGCCGGACCGCAAACCAGACGGATTCCCCATACTAGACAGTCACAGGCTAGTTGGGAACGTTGACTGGGGAGAATCCCTTCCTGTTGTTACCTGTGATTTTCTAGGCCTCAACAGTTTCTGGCACTAGAAGGAGGGCCACCAGTGCATGGCTGGCTGGGGAAATCCATTTCCTCGAAGTTACTCCACCAGTGATAGTTTTGAAAGAAGTTTATTTCCTGATCTGAATACTGAAGAGAATAGAGAACATTGGTTTTCTGTGGACAACCAAGTAATTATTTATTTGAGAAGACATACATGGGCCTATGTGAAGAGTATTGGAGGATTACCCACTATCCCTGATTTACCCCAAAGAGAATACAAGAAGAAAGACCGTCCTATTTTGGAAGATTTAGTGTTGGTTGGAGATTTGGAAGAATTAGTGGAAGTAGCATTACAGGAAGTTGTTTAGCCTTTGAATCAAGTAGGCCCAAACACACCTTACTGTTCTCCTGTGCATACTCCTGTTCTCTCACCTCCTCACTCTCCACCCAGACTCATGGCAGGCGTAAATACAACTCAGCCACATAACCCACCAAATCCACCACCTGCTTGGAAAGCCAGATCACCTCTAAACTTAGCACCTCCGTTGCATGACTTACCTCAATATTTTGAGAAGATGCTGCCCAAGTTTGACCCAAATGAGATGATTTTAGTAGATGACCATTTGTAAAGTTTCTACTTGGCAATAGAAGGATTAAGGGCTAGGGAACATGAGGATGTAGTCAGTAGACTTTTTCCGCATACCCTTAAAGGAGCGACAACCTCATGGTATTTTGGTTTGCCTACAAACTCAATCCCAGATTGGGATACCTTTGAAAAGATATTTAGAAGCAAATATGCGACCCAAAAAACTCATGCAGCTCTCATGAAAGGCCTGTGTTCTTTAAATAAAGAAAGAAAAGAAAAGGTGCATAGTTTTACCCAAAGGTTTGCAGCTTATCTTAAGATTTTTTCTGAAATTGATAAGCCCTTAGATAAAGTTCTGATTGAGTATTATACTTCAGCTCTAGGGCCCAATTTGGCCATGTTTGCCAAAATGAAAGCCAAACCTACACTAGCAGATACTTGTGAAGAAGCGGAGAGAGTAGAGGCTGAAAAGGAAAGCATCGAACATTATCCTGAGCAGTCAGGGGAGAAAAATGTTGGGAAGAAAGCTTTTTTATTTACTAAGCCTAAAGAGGAACAATCACATGATTTCGAAGGAATGACAAAGATGATGCAGAAGCTCTCTAACAGAATAATAGACTTGGAAAAGGAAAAGGAAGCCCAGAAGTTCTATAAGCCTTATTACAAGAAAAAAGAGGATAACAATCAATCCAAACCCCCTCCACACAGTCCTACATCGATGAACTTAACAGAGGTAGGGATGGATAACTTTTGCACTTTCCACCAACAACCCCATTCTGAAAAAAGTTGTCCTCAATGGATAAATTCAATGACATTAGTAATGAATCAGCTGTTGGATTCCAATTGACCGAGGATAATGATGAAGAGGGAAAGATACCAATAAATTAACATAAAAACAAGAGAATGATGCCATGGTTTTATGGGACTATGTATCGTTGTTTGATACTGAATAAGAAAAGGATCCGAGACATGAAGATATCTCAGAAACGAATGTGACAATGAGAATCCAAGGGTTGATTAAAGAAAATAGTCTTATACTCCCGAAGATTAAGAGACTTCAAAAGAATGTAAAGAAATTTCAAAAAAACACCTCAGCTAATAAAATTCCGGAGTTCGCCATTACCAGTCAAAATCCGAAGCAGATCAACATGCCTACTAAGCCCTTTGAAGAGAAGATCAGTAATGTGAAAATGAATCTCACAGAACATAGGATGGATTATGACATCCTGGAGGATATAAAAAAGGTAAAGGCAAATATTTCGTTATTTGAGATGTGTAGTGTGCCGCAACAGAAAGAAAAGTTATTGAAAGCACTTGAAATACCAGAGGAGAAGCTTCCCACTAACAATCAGCCCCAAGAAGAAGAAATTGGTGAAGAAAGTGTGGGGGGTAAGCCTAAATCCAAGACTCCACCTTTTCTCCTTACTTTTGAAATTTTCAACCACAACTTGCACAACTGTCTAGTAGACTCAGGGGCATCAGTAAATGTTATGCCGCTGTCTGTTTGCAAGAAGATAAATGGACAACCTAAACCATATACTTGATAGGATATTTAGTTAGAAAGAACAAATGTGAAGGTAATTGGGCAATTGGAGGACGTTTTGATTCGGTTGTCTTCAAATGAAAAGGTATGTCAATTCATTGATATTGTAGTAGCAGAAATACCTGAAGCTTCTGGACTTGTTTTGAGTATGGATTGGTCAGCAAAGCTGAATGCATATTTTGCATCAGACTGGTCACACCTGTGGTTACCTTATAAAGGAAGTCCAAATCAAATTAAAGTTTTAAGAGAGCCCCACATGAAACACAATGTCACTTAGTTAGAAGGTAAGAATGAACCAATGAATTCTGTTCTGGGGAATTACTTCATTGAGCTAGAACTAGGAAACTATCAAGCGAAAGAAGCCAGCGGTACATCAGATACTCAGCCTAATCTCCTTCGGTTTTCACAGGATGATGAAATTGATTGTAAAATAGTAAACTCAGCTGTAGATGTAGATGTTGATTCATGTACAGTAGTAGTAGATAATTTTTGGACACTTTTTTTTGATGGACCTAAGACTTTGGAGGGATCAGGAGCTGGCTGTGTCCTAATTGATCCAAAGAAAAATAAACATTTTCTTTCATGTCGATTAGAATTTGAATGTACCAATAACACAGCCGAGTATGAAGCATTAGTTCAGGGACTAAGGAAAGCAATTGAATTAAAATTAGAAAATCTGAAAGTGTATGGGGATTCTAAAATAATTGTAAAACAGATTCGAAATCAGATACATTGCATTTCACCTCATTTAAAAGCTTATCAGAATGAAGTGTGTGATTTGCTTAAAAGTTTCTATGCATTTAATATTGTATCGATTCCTAGACTAAAAAATGCAGCAGCTGGTTTGTTAGCTACCTCAACTGCAAGGCTTGTACCCTCTAATAACAGGTGTTCTATTGAATTACTTTTCAGGCCTTCGGTTCTGGACATGATTACCAATTTACAAGTATTTGATTATGATCAACAGATTCTGGAATGTTTGACAAATGATGAGATTTTCAAAGGGGCAATCATTGATGATGAAGAGCATCAAGCTGAGCTAAAATTCGATAATTTTATTCCTAAAGGAGTCAGGACTTTAGAGCGGATGTTTGATCTAAATAACAAATTCAGAAGACCAACAAATGTCAAGACTCATAGCTCGTCTTTACAATTCGAGCTGATAAATTTAGGAACTCAAGTTGAGCCCAAATATGTGAATTTGGGAAAGTGTTGCTCTCCAGGTGAAAGAAATAAGTTCATCATTCTGTTCAAACAATACAAAGATGTTTTTTCCTGGACATATGAAGATCTGAAGACATATGACACCAATATTATTCAGCATGTTATCCCTATCAGATCTGGAGTCAAGCCTTATCAACAGCCTTTGAGGAAAATGCATCCAAAACTGGAGCCTCTAATTCAGAATGAAGTAAAAAATTTGTTGGATGCTAAAATTATCTTCAAAGTTAGACACTCGGAATGGGTTTCAAATCTGGTACCAGTAAGAAAGAAATATGGAGAAATTAGACTATGTGTGGATCTCAGAAACTTAAATCGCGCTTTGGATAAAGACAATTATCCAGTCCCACCCATGGAACATATACTACAAATGGTTTTGGGTTCTGAGTTATTTTCTTTATTAGATGGATTCTCTGGTTACAATCAAGTGTTGGTAGCTGAAGAAGACATACTTAAAAATACATTTAGAACAAGATGGGGGAATTTTGCTTACAAAAGGATGCCCTTTGGACTCATAAACGCTGGAGCTACTTTCCAGAGGGCTATGGACATAAATTTCCATGGTCTGATTGGCCGCAGTGTTGTAGTATACCTCGATGACATCACAATCTTTTCAAAGAAGAGAGACGAACACGCATTTCATCTAAAACAGATTTTCGAGCGTTGCCGAAAATATGGTATCTCGCTGAACCCAAAAAAGTGTGTGTTTGCTGTCACAGAAGGAAAGCTACTGGGTCAC
Source organism: Pseudotsuga menziesii (assembly GCA_001517045.1). NCBI lineage: Eukaryota > Viridiplantae > Streptophyta > Pinopsida > Pinales > Pinaceae > Pseudotsuga > Pseudotsuga menziesii. The sequence goes on from LPNX010108261.1 coordinate 629,621, forward strand.
GTGGTTTCTAAGAAGGGGATCTCCATAGACCCAGAGAGGATCAAAGCTATCGAACAGATTCCCTTACCCCATAATAAAAAAGGCATGTAATCATTTATGGGGACAATAAATTTCATGCGAAGGTTTGTGCCGGATTTCGCTCAAATTGTTAAACCTTTGCAGCAAATGGTGAAACAAAGTGTACAATTCAAGTGGACTGATGTAGAGAAGAATGAATTCAGTAAAATAAAGACATCTGTTGTGCATGCACCCTCCCTCAAAAGTACGGATTTTGAGAAAGATTTTATTTTGTACACTTTCGCATCTGACGATTCACGAGCAACGGTGCTTACTCAAAGGGAAGATGGGGGAGATGAGTTCCCCATATCGTTTATGAGCACTGGCCTATAGGGGGTCGAATTGAATTACCCAGTTGTGGATAAACAAGATTACGCAGTCTTCAAAACGGTAAAACAATGCAGGCCGTATATACTTAAGAACCAGACAAAGGTAATAGTTCCACACCCAGGTGTGAGGTCTCTTTTCGTACAAAAAGAATTAGGAGAAAGAAGAGGCAACTGGGTAATAGCTTTACAAGAGTATGACCTCGAATTCAAGCTAGCCTCCATAGTTAAAGGGCAAGGATTTTGCAAACTAATGACTGAAAGTAAAGACAATGAAGAAAATAACTGGGAAAATGAAGCTGAGTTACATTTGATGGATGTATGTTGTTGGAGCAGGGTCCCGCAGCTACATAAGAAGCTGCTAGTTTTGGCGGAAAGAAGACAAGGCAGAGCTATGACGTCATAGCACGTTTCCAGCTGGAGAGCAGAGCTGGAAACCGTGACTTTTTGGGATGCGAAAGTCAAAGAAAAGCAACGGTACCTGAGCAGCTGAGAAGGGAGAGCTCACCCACTGCATTGAAGGCAGCGGCGGAAGACAGGAGGGCTCAGTGACCCTCATAAAGAAGAAGGAGCAACGAGGCTCAAGCATTGAAGGCGAAGGATAGAAAACAGAGAAGCGGTGCATAGTACCCATGGTCAGTGCCGGGAAGCATGGAAGACTGCAGAGAGCTGTGGTGTGATGGGAAGCGGCTACCTCAAGGACAGAGAGGACCGACTGTCACTATTTAGGGTTTGGGTTACTGTTGGGATAGGCCCACAGTGTTGTAATGGCGAGACCTTTGGGTCGCCTATAAAAGCTTGTATTTTGTATTGTAAAGGGTTGGTTGGTTTGTAGGATGAGTCGTTAGTTGGTCAGTTGATTATTTTTGAAGTAGACTCAGGAGTCAGTCAGACAGACTGTGTTGTAACGATCCAGACACCTAGCTTGTCTG
>LPNX010108261.1:634800-703211 GCA_001517045.1 Pseudotsuga menziesii
ACCATATCCAACACTATTAAGTATTGATTGGGCAATTGGCAGCAAAGCTATCATTGACCTAAAGAAAAGACAAATGACCTTTGAGGATGCGTAGATCTGGGTCATCGCACCGCTGGATCCTTACCAAGGTCGTAGATATATTGAACCTATCCGAGCAGAGGAAGAGGCACATAACATCGATAGTCTCTACCAGAATGACTACATCAATCCAACCGCAGAAGGGAACATTAATTGGCGATGCGACAACTCATGCGCATCGGATTCGGATGTTGGTCTAGAAAACTGGCAGAACAGACTTTACAAAGTCTCAGCGCGCAGATGTGCGTTTAACAGTAAGTCACTACGATGGATTGGTGCCGAGATCGTTGAGACCCCATCATATCATGGTATGACGTATATCTAGGATTTTTTTGAACAATTTGAGCAACAAATTCCTCATGAGCAGAGGATCGCAGCTATGGACCTTACAGTTCGAGCCACACCTGCAAGATGGTGGTATGCGCATAAAGAGAATATCGCATCACGGGATAATATCAAAAGACTGATGACGATCAGATTTTCTGACGACAGAGGGTATGTTCAGCACAAGTACACAGGAGAAACTGACCCCAGGGTACACATTCAGACATGTGAACAGAACTGGTCGGACATTCCAAAGGATGAATGGGTTCACATATTTATTCACACATTGGACACAATTCCAAGGAATTGGTATACAGAGACTGAGCTGCGCAAGGGAACAACCACATGGTCACTTATGACAGATAGCTTCCTACTCACCTTTGCGTTTGAGTCATAACATCCAAGTGTTGCTCAAGCCCTAGACATAATCAAGACAAAGATTTTTGAGGAGCGCACCATCTCAGTACCAGTCCAACCTGAGTGGACTATCCAGCTAGAAGAGGCATTGGAATGCTATAATTTTGCATCAGAATCAAAGGAGGCGGATGAGGATCCTCGCAATACCAACATTCCTAAATCAGAAGGGACTCGCGATGTGGAGGGACCACAGTTAGAGATTCCAGCGATCACCGAGCCCATCAAGATTAAAAAGATCAATATTGGCACAGACGCAGAACCTAAGTTTGCCTCTATTGGAGACTACTGGAATGATGAAACAGTCGGCCAGATTGCAGATCTGCTACATGACTATCAGGACCTATTTCCCACCAAGTTCATAGAGATGAAGGGAACAGTTGGAGACCTGGGAGTCATGAGGATACCATTAAAGGAGGATGCTAGACCAGTTAAGCAACGTCCATATAGATTGAATCCGCGCTACAAAGAAAAAGTAAAGGACGAAATTGATAAAATGCTAGCAGCAGGCATCATTGAGCCAGTAGAGGAAAGCGAATGGGTTAGCCCTATGGTAGTGCAAGAGAAGAAAACAAAAGGGGACATCAGGATCTGTGTTGATCTGCGAAAACTCAACGATGCATCACTTCATGATCCGTTTCCAACACCGTTCACTGATGAAGTATTAGACAATGTGGGAGGACAGGAGGTCTACTCCTTCACTGATGGGTTTTCAGGCTACCATCAGATCAGAATACATCCAGAAGATTGATCCAAGATTACCTTTGCAACAGAATGGGGCTCGTTTCAGTATACGGTAATGCCCTTTGGTCTTAAGAATGCACCAGCGATATTTTCTAGAGTAGTAGTTGCTGTCTTTAAAGAATACATTCATAAATTCTTGGAATTATATTTTGATGATTGGACTGTATTTGGGTTAATCGATAAGCACATAGGCGATCTAAGACTGATGTTAGAGAAATGTAGGCAGTACCAGATTTCTCTAAACTTGAAAAAATGTATATTCTGTTCACCATTTGGTATCTTGTTGGGTCACATTGTTTGCAGACAAGGCTTGATGGTAGACCCCGCCAAGATCGCTATCATTGTAAACCTTCCAACACCCAACTCAGTCAAGCAACTGAGGACAGTACTTGGTCATACCGGGTATTATAGAAAGTTCATCAAGGGCTACGCAAAGATTACAGTGCCGATGGAGAAATTGCTCAAGAAGGATGTAAAATTCCTATGGAACGAGGAATGCCAGCAGAGTCTAGACATACTTAAGGAGAAGATGGTTACAGCACCCATCCTAGTATTTTCGGACTGGACTAAGCCTTTCCATGTACATGTGGATGCATCTGTCATCGTATTAGGAGTCGTCTTGACCCAGCCAGGAGAAGGGAATCTTGACCATCCCATCGCATATTCCAGCAGAAAGCTATCCACAGCGGAAAAAAACTACACCACAACAGAAAGGGAGGGATTAGCTATGGTATATGTGCTGCAGAAGTTCAGGCACTATTTATTGGGCGCCTCATTTAAAATGTTTACTGACCATTCCGCATTGAAGTACTTAGTCAATAAACCAGTGTTAGGGGGGAGAATCTGCAGATGGTTACTCCTCTTCCAGGAGTATGATTTCGAAATCATTGTGAAACCAGGAAGACTGAATGCAGGACTGGATCATCTGTCGTGGTTAGACTCAGGAGAAGAGCCCAGTAACCTAGAAGAAAACTTGCCAGATGCGCCGTTGTTTTCCATACAGATTGCAGATGAGTACTATGCCGACATTATTCAATTCCTCACCACAGGAGTAGCACCTAATGAGTTTACTAAGCAGCAAAAGAAACAGTTGGTTGTTAAGGCAGCAGACTTCACCCTTATTGTAGGATGCCTATACAAGCTAGGCCCGGATGAATTTCTGCGCAGATGCGTAATGCCGCACGAAAAAGACGCTATTATCAGAGAAGCACATTCAGGAATTGCAGGAGGTCACTTCATTGGAAAACCGACTGCGTAGAAAATATTAGAGGCAGGCTTGTGGTGGCCTACATTGCAAAAAGACAATAAGGACTTTTGCAGATGCTGCGATATCTGCCAAAGGGTAGGAAAACCCTCGTGACGCGATGAAATGCCGCTGCGACCGCAGGTCACGTTGCCCGCATTTGACAAATGGGCTATAGATTTTGTGGGTCCTATCAACCCACCAGGGAAGCGCACTGGTGCGAGATATATTATTAGCGGAACAGAGTACCTCACCAGATGGGCAGAGGCAAAAGAAGTAAGAAATTGTGATGCTGCTACAACTGCGCAGTTCCTTTTTGAAAACATCATCAGCAGGTTTGGATGCCCAGTAATTTTGATGAGTGACCAAGGTACACATTTCTTGAATAGTACTATTGAGGCATTAACAGAATAATTCCAGATCCAGCACCATAAGAGCACTCCCTACCACCCGCAGGCTAATGGTACAGTAGAGGCCTTCAATAAGATTTTAGAAAATGCTCTTACTAAGATCTGTAATAGCCAGAAGAATGATTGGGACCTCAGAGTTAACGCTGTCTTATGGGCATACAGAACCACATGCAAGAAACTTACGGGACACACACCTTTCAGCTTGGTATATGGACAAGAGGCTATTATGCCTATGGAGTATATTCTCCCCAGCTTAAGAATTGCTCATATTACCGAGATGACTGATACAGACATAGTCGAAGCAAGGTTAGCACAACTGCTTGCCTTAGAAGAAGACCGGTTCATTGCTGGATTCCATCAGAGAGTGCAGAAGGCCTGAGAAAAATCTTGGCATGACAGACACATTAAGAATAAGACTTTCCAGACCGGAGACCTGGTGCTCCTCTATGACAGCAAATTCATCAAGTTCCCAGGGAAGTTTAAGACGCATTGGCTGGGGCCATACCAGATCCAACAAGTCACAGAAGGAGGTGCCGTTTAGCTCAGCCAGCTGAACGGGGAGCTCTTGCCCACATGGATTAACGGCAGTAGGCTTAAGCTCTATAGTGACAGCCTCCCCACCTCTCAGCCCTAGCATGAACAGTTTATGGCGGTGCAGATGTCCAGTGTAGTTGAAAGGAGGCATCGCACCGGGAATGAGTCTACACCAAAAAATAAAACTAAATAATAATAATAATAATAATTTTAACACTGTTTGTTCACGCAGGTGATGCGGAGTTGCATCGCAGCAGTAAGATGTTTCCCCTTGCCACGTACTCAGTTTGCAACCGACAGTGGGCTAGTCAAGTCACTATTTGACAGATAGTTAATGAAGAAATGACCGGTATCCCCTACCATAGATTTGGCAGCAGTATAATAAATTTTTCCAGATTTGGTAAATCTTTGATGAGACCGGCACCCATACACACGCTTCGAGGAAAATTTGATCAGATTTTAGCATTTATTGAGGATTGAAGGATGGGTGTGGTCTTATCCATGTAATTAATATGACCGGCACACCCAGTCTAGACGACCGTTATGTCCAGGATTGTCGTATTTGACATAAAAGCAGAAAGTATTCAATTGGGACAGTTACGCTTGCAGAAAAACCGAGCGCTGGAGAGTAAGTGTTAAGCATTCCCTGTGTCGAGCTAAGTTGTTACAGAGTGCTGTGATTCTCAGAAGTTGCAGCCATTGCACGTCCGCCATTTTATGCTAAGTGGGTCCTATGTGAGGACGAGCCGCTGGAAAACATTTTGAGAAGATTTCAGCGTCACGGCCTTGCAGGAGCTATGGCGTCGCCATCTACAGCTAACCCGCCGAGCTCGTCCCGAACCAGAGAACCACCAAAGACGAGAAGCCATTCCTAGCTCATGGAGGAATCCGGTTCCGAGAAGGAAGATGAAGTCCGTAGTTCAATGGACTACCTCATACCACGAGTTGAAGGCGCTCCAGACATCAAACTTTCCAAGAGTGGTAAGCTTCCTGTGCCCATACCGCCAATAGATTCTCGAGTAAAGGAAAATTGCGATTTAGTAGGATATGCTGTTGTTGTCAAATTTATTGATTACAACCTGGCGGACGGTAAGACATACCCTCACTTCAAGCCAGATTCGTATCTTGTGCTCGAGAAGAACCCAAGGACAGGTAGAGAAGAATTCGTCCCCCAGCCGCATGTCCAGATTCTTGAGCGGTCAGGTCTGCTCAATGTGTTGAGACTACCCCATTTTGGACGTAGCGTAGAGGTTAATGCTGTGGTGCGTGTCCTCCTCTCGTGTGTACGTGGAGGCTATCTCTGGCTAGGTCACAAAATCGACCTCAATGTCAACTTGATACACCGTGTTACTGGCTTGTCTAAGACTGGTAAAGCTCCCGAAATACAGATAACAGGAAAGACCAAGGACTCCAAACTGCCACCAGCATTAGTTAAAAAGTATCAGCTACAACGAGGAGGTAGGGCTTATGATATCACGAGTTTACAGAATGAGACACTCAGATTTACAGCCAGTCTGCTTGCAGGTAGACTGCTTACCAAGGTCCGACCAAAGGAAGTTACAGGATCGGTGATCAATCTGGCCATACAAGTTACCGAAGGAGAGCAGTTCAATTGGTCGTTATTTTTATTAAACATGTTTCAGGAAGATTGTTTGGCAGCCCAAGATCAAGCCAACCACCCTTTCCACTTCTCATGGCTGCTCATACTGTGTGCATTCGTCACATGGAAAGAACCGCCCAACAGCGAGTTTCCACAGGTCCCAGGAGGAACGCCCAGGGGTGTGCGCTATGCCAGTTTATGGGACACCAGCAGTCAAGCAAGGAAACAGGTTAATGCAATAGTATTTTATGAATATTATTTGATGTTACAGAACCTTATCCAGCAATCACCAAGAATCAGTACAGAGACTGTGGACGCATATGATAACCGGCTTAATTTTATGGCAGACAGCCATAGAATCTACCTAAGGCCTAAAAGGACTAAAAGGGACGACTGGGCTCCCGGCTGGTTCAGAATGACAATGCAGGACATCGAGAATGTCATCAAAGGTTTTTATGACCAATGGCGACATGAATACGAAGATACCACACCACTGCCAATGGAGACCAACCAGACAGGCCCACCAGAAAAAGGCAAAAAAAAACTAGACACCCAGGCACACCAAACAACAGACGTACCACCACAAGGCAAGAAGAAAAGAGAGGTGCCGGAAGAATCAGCAACAACTCCCACTACAAAGGATGGAAGCTAGGAGACCACAGCGACGCAGGGGAGGAAGAAACAGAAAACTTCAAAACCGGTTCTGAAGACGGCACTAACAGAAGATGATTACGAACTCATCGCAACAAGGACATGTGATACACTCAAGGATTCATTTGATGAGGTGAAGCAATCACAGGAAAAGATTCAGAGCGTCGTAGAAAAGCAGCTCATAGACATACGAACAATTACAGAGAAGGCTGCCACGATACATGCTCCACCAGTAAAGGTGCCCACTGGAGAAACTTCAGCACTGCCGGTACCCCGCGAGGAAAGCTTGGAAAAAGATCGCCTCAACATTGTGTTGATCCCACCGGGTAGTATCAGACTCTCGGCAACAACGGTGGACCCACCAGTCTAGTTTAAGCAACCCCTTGAGGTTAACCTCGCAGAGGTTCACATTGATCAGTTGCACAGAATCCAACAACAGCTAAGCGCAGAGCTCAGGAGTAGAGAGCTTGCGACTTACCAACAGAATGCACAGCTAAAGTAAAAGAACGCAGCACTCACCACCAGCTATCAGAAAAAGGTAGACAAGTTAAAAACATATCAGAACAAGGATCAGGAACTCTCCCAGGTACTACAGAATATTGCACTAGAAATCCATAACTGCAACATCGAGTTCGCACTTCCTACCCTGGAGAAGCTACAAAGAGTTGCAGAAAGAGCAAAGGTTCTCGAAGAAACTGTAGCTAAGATGGATGAGAAAGTAGCCAGGATAAAGGCAAACCATGAGATGCAGATCGCCGAACTTGAGGCACGTCTACGAGACACCTCCCTAGCAGACCAAAAAGCACGAGTGGAAGCCTTTCGACTCACCGCTGCGCAGATACAATCATGCATTGACGAAGCCCGGGTACTACTAACAAATGCGATGAACACATGGGCTGAGTTAGATGAGCCACCATAGAAGGTCAAGATCCAGCAGAGTATACAGCAAGTAGAGAACACTGCAGTGGCCATGAAAGAATAAATCAAGAGCCTAGCAGCTCTTCAGAAGATGAGGAAGACGAAGGAGATGAACCAATTACAGCAAGAGGTGCAGCAGTTAAGAACAAAGGAGCTGCACATCACTGACTTGCTTCAACCTTTTCAGGAGCAAATCACAGAATTAGTTGACGTGGTTGAGCAGAAGGTGAAGGAATTCACAACCACCAGAGAGAAAATTGAAGGAATAGAGGACTCCAAGATTGATCAAGCATTGCTTGATTCGGCGAAACAGTGCGCCGAGGAGATGAAGAATGAAGTCGCAAGACTTCAAGGTAGGTTACAACGCACTTCGCAGGAGGCGAAGGATAAGTTGCAGCAGGAGAAGCCTGTTGCAGGTGGCTCGAGGACGAGCCACAAGTAAGTGTTAGGGGACTATTGGAGCAGGGTCCCGCAGCTACAGAAGAAGCTGCTAGTTTTGGCGGAAAGATATAGTTTTGGCGGAAAGAAGACAAGGCAGAGCTACGACGCCGTAGCACGTTTCCAGCTGGAGAGCAGAGCCGAAAACCGTGACTTTTTGGGATGTGAAAGTCAAAGAAAAGAAACGGTACCTAAGCGGCCGAGAAGGGAGAGCTCACCCACTGCATTGAAGGCAGCGGCGGAAGACAGGAGGGCTCAGCGACCCTCATAAAGAAGAAGGAGCAACGAGGCTCAAGCATTGAAGGCGAAGGACAAAAAACAGAGAAGCGGTGCATAGTACCCATGGTCAGTGCAGGGAAGCATGGAAGATTGCAGAGAGCTGTGGTGTGACGGGAAGCGGCTACCTCAAGGACAGAGAGGACCAACTGTCACTATTTAGGGTTTGGGTTACTGTTGGGACAGGCCCACAGTGTTGTAATGGCGAGACCTTCGGGCCACCTATAAAAGATTGTATTTTGTATTGTAAAGGGTTGGTTGGTTCGTAGGATGAGTCATTAGTTGGTCAGTTGATTATTTTTGAAGTAGACTCAGGAGTCAGTCAGACAGACTGTGTTGTAACGATCCAGACACCTAGCTTGTCTGTGAGTCATTTGAGTCTGTATGTAACCATCCACAGAGAGGACAGAGAGGGAAGGATATATAGAAAGAAAGGAAATATAGAGATAGAAATAGGCCAGAGATCTATAAGAGATCTCGCGCTGCATATGCGGTGCAACAGACTGTGCTAACTTCCCTCAAGATATATAATAGAAGCACAGTTTGGTGGACGTAGCTCCCATCCTAGGGGTGAACCACGTTAAATATGCGTGTTATGTGTTGCATGAATGTGATTGTACTTGCTTAGTGTTACTGGTTATTATGCATATAATGTTAGTTGCAGTAAGTAAATGTATGTATTGTTCAGCTCACGGTAATGCAGGAAGATAGAGATAAGTTGAAGTATTTTAGTAAGCTGCTTAAAGACTCCTTTACGTCTATTTCTAATGATCATTTAATCACAATATAACTTTTGGGAAGTAGAGTTTTGCACATCGACACAGTCAACGCTAAGAGTGCAAAGTCGTAGTGGTAAGATATCGCAGAGAGGCGATATCGCACTGGCAGAGGAGCTGCGGTGCGCGATACTGTGAGCTGAGGGCTTAGCATTGACGAGAGGTTGGGTGTCCCGCGGTGCGCAGAGATGCGATAAGTTTGGAGATATTGTGAGTAAGTGGAAGTTGTGCGACGTGGGAAGAAACCGTGCAGCTTGCGCGTGGATAAGAATCACATGGCTAAAAGTGCTGCGAGTAGAAGGGGACGTGCGATGCGCCGATATAGTTGATCTTGTGACTCATAGGAGTAAGAGAAGAGAAGTAGGATGTGCAAAACCTAGTCCAAGACACTTGAGTCTTGGCCAACCCATTAGATTCACTTCGGGTGAGACTTCAGATCGCTTCGCGGTCTGTCGTCGAAAGGGCCAGTGAGTTAGGGGTGTTGTTGATTGATTATAGTAAACCCGGGTCTGCCCATGCAATCAACATATGTCCTCTTTTCACAGCTCCAGATTCCTGGTATCAAGACCTTGTGCATTACCTTCAGGAGGGATTGTTACCAAAACATTGGAATTCTAAGCAAAGAAGAGCACTGTGTCTTAAATCAGCTTCATATCAGATCATTGAAGGAATATTATTCAAGAAGAATTATGATGGAGTTCTTCTTAGATGCTTAGAGAAAGAAGATGCCCGAAAGGTCATAACAGAGTTACATGATGGGCCTACTGGAGGCCATTTTTCCAGAGATATGACAACCCACAAGATTCTCAGAGCCGGATACTATTGGCCCATGCTGTTTATGGATGCTCATGCCCATGTTAGAAAGTGTGATATTTACCAGAGGTGTGGGGGAAGACAAGCCAAAGCAGCATGACCATTGAAGCCTGTGATGATAACGGAACCATTTGAGCAATGGGGGATTGATATTATTGGGGAGATAAAACCAAATTATTTCTTACAACATAAGTATATCTTGACAGCAACCGATTACTTCACTCGATGGGTCGAAGCCATTCTGTTGCGTAAAGTGAATGAAGACGCAGTCATGGACTTCTTGCAAGATCATATTATGACCAGGTTTGGGGTTCCAATTTCTCTAGTTTTCAATAATGCTACTTATTTTTCCTCTATTATATTAATTGCATTTTCTCATGAAAAAGGAATTAAGTTGCATTATTCTGCAAACTATTATCCACAAGGAAATGGTTTGGCAGAATCTACAAGAAAGAATCTGATTAGAATCTTAAAAAAGACTGTGATAGAAAACTAGAGAAGTTGGCATTCAACATTACCACATGCTCTTTGGGCTGATAGGGTCACACCCAAGAATTCCTTAGGTGTGTCACCATATACCCTTGTTTATGGAAAAGAGGCCATTCTGCCCCCCAATATTATGCTACCCTCTTCTGTAATAGCTCAGGAGTGAAGAGGCTCAGATAATGAAGTCTTGCAAATAAGAATCTATAATCTTTTGAAGGGGGAAGAGTCTAGATCCAAGGCGAAAGAATATTTTAAGCATCAACAGGAAATAGTAAATCGGTGGTTTGATAAGCATAAAGCGGGAAGAGGGGAATTTGAAGTGGGGGACCTGGTTCTTAAGTGGGATCACCCGCATGATGAAAAGGGAAAGAACACTAAGTTCCAATGATTATGGGTTGGCCCTTTTCAGATTGCAGCAAAACTTTGCCCCTCAACCTATAAATTGCAAGATTTACAGGGGTGGGAAGAGCACTTGCCAGTTAATGGTTTAGTACTCAAACCTTATTTTGCCTAATTTTGTTTCTTGTTTTGTACATAAATAATTTGATTTGGTTGCTTACTCTGATTTATTTCATTTTGTGTGGTTTTTTTTGTTAAAATTTTGTTTGATTTCAATAGAAGAGGAAAACTATTGGTTGCATGGAAAACATTAGAGTTCTGGATTAATTGAGAGCCTTGGGTATAAGACTATGTACTATTGTTTGATCTAATAGAATTTCTTCTAGTAAAGCAGTTTTCCTAAATGGCTGTTGACTCAATGAAGTCTTGCTGAATCCCTGTAAAATAACTCAGGATCAAAAAGTCTGGAATACTATTTCAAGGCTCCATCCATTTCACATCTAAAAATGTCCTACGGGGTGACAGCAAAATACCCATGGAAAGGAGGGTAAACAATATATTATATATAAATGATCCCATGCCAAGAATTGAAAGCTAAAAGGCTAATAAGAGTCAAAACTCCTAAGAAAGCAATATCTATCGAAACAAAGTACTGAATCATATGAGTACAGATTGCCAAAAGTTCTTCTCCGTCCGTGAGCTGAAAATTAAATGCATCTCTCACACAAAAGGACACTATGGATAGAAGAGCCTGAATAAAATTCAGAAAGAAAGGCATGAGGAGGACTCAAAACGACAAAAAGGTCTGCAAACACACAAAAGTGCCAAATGGCATGGGAATGGGGAACAAATGATTATTTCTGTTTACCATGTGTTACAATCCTGTGGTGTCTAAGCTGGAAGCTACCCAAAGACAGAGGTAAAATGAAACTCATCTACTTAGCCTCAAAAGAGTTATCTTGAATTTGATATTTTGGGTTCCATTTTCCTAAAATTGGACTATCATCAATGATTAAAAGTACATATATTTTCCATTATGGAATTCCAGACATCTAGAAGAATTCAACATGTCGATTTTATTGTTAAACAGTTTGTTACTTAAGGAAGAGTTTGTTCAGAGATCTAGGTTCACTAGTTAGCCACCAATTGTTGCAGCTGCAACATTTTTTCCCAAATTTTGGACCCTCGTTGATTTTGTTGAAGAGTGTTTTGTTTCCACTCTGCTACACGTTTGGATTGTTTGAGGCCAACTGTTTTCTTGCTTTTCGGGAAATTGTTTGTGTCTGCAAATGCTTTGGACTATGGAACTTAGCAAGTTTCATGCTGTTTTATCGCTGTCGAAGTTTGGTCGAGGTTTGAAATGAAATTTTAGTTGCCGCTATTTCGAAGGACAAATAGATATTGGACCGATGATTAGTTGTTTATTTCGCCGATCACACGGTTTTATTGTTTCAAATTTTTGCTTTGTGATTCCGGAATGTTTTGACTCTGATCGGAGGCCGTGGGCTGATTGTGTTCCACTGTTGCGGCTCCAGAGTAGACTAATCATCTATCACATTGCTTTTCCTTTCGCTGATGTTTTGTTCTATTTTTCTCCGATGTTGACTAGTCTGCAGAATTTTTGGACCGTATAACTTCCACCGTTGTGGCTATGTAGTGTACTAATCGTCCGATGCTGTAGTAGATCTGACCTCCGATGTTTAGATGCCCTCTTCTAATGTTTTATCTCGTTGACGTTTGGTTTTGCTTCGGAACCCTTAGAACATCAATCGCCCACCGTTGCGGTGGTTTAGTGAGCTAAACGTCTGACGTTTGATGTTCCATTTTGCCGATGACGGTTTATCTGCCTGTTGCTTAGTTTTCCCACCATGGGCGGCCAAGAATTATCTGTTTTGACCAAGTCAAGGTTTCCACGTTGAAAACACAGTCCCGATTTTACTTTCAATACTCATTTTATTGGTATTATGGTTTATGTTTTATTGAAAGTAGTCTGTATAAATGATGAGTTTTCGTTTGATCACAGACAGACATAGGAAATTTTCTCTGATCCATTTGAGGATTACTGCTGCGAAGAAGATGTAGCTGGAGGACAAAACATACTAAAGCATAAAGAAGTAGAGTTGTTGCTCAAGGAAAAGAAGATAATGAAGGTCTGAGACCAACAAGATCTCAAAAGGACCAAGGAGTTATAGAGTGTAATCATTAAATAGCAAAGGCTCATGCTTGGGCAGTTCGTCAGTTACCAAGCCGGTCCTGTTTCATAAAAGTGTTTATTTGAAACGTAACATTTGAATCATGAGCATTCACAAAATGACAAAACTATGAGATTAAAACGGTTGGGGGGAAACTCAAAGGTTTTGGCTGGTTTTTCTATAAATATAGGAAAGTTAGAGGGAAGAGGGGCTTTTTCCCAGTGAGACTTGTGAAAAAATTGTTGTAATAGGAACTTTTTTCGTTTTGCAATAATATAATTACAATTTTTCCTGTTGGAGAAAGTGTGGTGTGGAATGTTCAAATGTGGTGAAATGAACAATGTTGAAGGGGAACTATTTTGTTTTCAGCTGTGTTTCATTAACTGTGAGATCGTTCTAACTTTCTGAACCTATGTTCTTGTATGAATGTTCTCTGGTTTATTTTAAGATAATTTCCACTATGAGTAATGAATGTTTTAACAAACGACGAGCTATCTTGTTGTGCATATCTCTATTCATGTTTATGTGTTTTGATTCTAAGAACAACTATCTCTGATTTATCTTAACATATGAGCAGTGATACATTACTCATTAATTGATAATCTTGCTCCCCAGGGACAACTTAGTTAGTCTTGTTTTCTGTTGTGTGTGATTTAGATGCGAGAGAGTTTAAGACAAGAGGTAAGAACCTGCGCATCACATTGTGACCGCTCCTCGTATTCTTATCAATCTGCATGTTAGATATGCACTTGCATATCATACTTAAAGTTAAAATCACAAAATACACACAGTGGACCGGGCCGCAACCGGTAAAACCCTTTATTTTTGTTATTTGACCTACGGTAGCCGGACCGCAAACCGGACGGATTCCCCATACCAAACAGTCACGGGCTAGTTGGGAACCTTGACTCGCATTAGCTTCAAAGTATCAAAATTATAATTATTTATATTTAAAAAATAAATAAAATTTAAAATTGAGATAAATTTTTATTTGTTTATTATAAAATTTTATATTATAATAATTTTTATATAATTATAATTAATTATTAGAATTTTATATTTATATCATCCTATTCATTTTTTTTATCATACTCTAGTTATAGTTATAGTTAATTATGTTTAAGTGTCATAATAATCGAGATTAAAATATATTATCTTAAGTTTGGCATGTGATAAATGGCAACTAGGGGAGGGACGCGAGTAGTGGTGTGCTCTCCCGTTTCCCACATGTACCAAACACGTGGAGGGCACGTTGGCACTCCAAATACCACCATGCGGTAGTGTCACACATTCCCTACCATGCAATACCTTTTTTGCGCTTTTAATGACCACAACCACCACCTTTTTCACCCTTTCTCCCACCATCTGTCCAAGCCCCTGTTCATTCTTGTATGGGGTTAGTGTGTTCCCATTTTCCCACCCCGATGGTGGTGCGCCTTGTCCCAACAAATCCATGGACTAGGAGCCTGTGGGTGTAATGTGTGGGTTGAATGTTGAGTCGTATTGGTTGTTGAATCTACTTCGTGTTGTTTTATTGGTGATTATCTGTTGGTCATTCATGACATCATGTGGTTGCTTTGCATGGCATTGTGGTTTCCTTTACCAGTTTGGAGTTGCATATTTATGGGTCAGTGTGATGTTGTGTCTAGTTTAGCTATTCGGGACTGACTTTATCGTGGGCCACCAGCTGCTGAACATGCTGTGCGAGTTAATGTTTGTATCTTTTGCGTTCTTGCTGGTTTTTTCCACAAAGACTTGGATTTTTACTTCCCCTCCATTTGTGCAAGTCATGTTGGAGGTGAATGCAGGTGTGTGGAGTTGCACAGATGGAGACAGAGGTGGTTGCGACGGTGTTCATGTTTCATCCTGGTAGGACATCGACTCCTACTAGCTACTCCTCAGTGTTTTTTAACACATTAATTCCTACTATGGAATTTTTGGATGGCCTTGGTTGCTCTATGCAACATGGAGTTAGTTTAGGGTTGGGGTTAAGACTCAATTGAGAAATTTTAATGGTTGTTTGGATTTTGTTCTATTTGTAACTTTTTGGGTTGTGGGTTCTGCACCATTTGTGGTCATGGATTTGTATCGACCTATATTATTGTAAAAATGGTGTTTTGTCACCATGTTAATGGTATTAATGGTGTTGTTTCTAGCTATTTGATTTGGTTCTCATGCAATAAGTTGTTCTTGTGGTTATTTCGTTTAAGTTATGTTTTGTTTCTCTACTCGGACACCATATAATGGTTAATTGGAAAAATGTTGAACTTGGGCCTTCCATGGAGATTGTTCACTAGTTAAATTGGCCCACTACAGTTATATATGTTCTTAGGGGTTGTAATACCCTGCAAACATGTAACAATTTGAGAACATATGCATGCACACTTATTGTGCATTGTCATATTACATGGAAATTTTGGTTTGTTTCTCATCCATCGAATTGTGTATGTGGTTAATTTGGTGAATTTTTTTTTGTTATGTTCCATAATGTTGGTTAATGGTTTAGAAACAAATGGTGTTGTATCTCATTGTGAATGGTGTGTTTTTTTGTTGAGATTTGCATGCATTCATATTGTAGTTGGTTCTCTCCAAGGTTTTGATACCTTGATAACCCTTACGTGGGAACCTTTAACATTGTGAGAAACCCTACAGTTTTCTTTGTTGAGCATTGTCCTATTCCATGGCAATGTTGTTTAATGTTGGTTAATGGTTTCGTAAAAAAGGTGTTGTGTCTAGCTGTGAATGGTGTGTTAAGGGTGTGAATTTTCTATCTATTTCGATTATCAAGCAAAGAATTGTCAATGTGGTTAATTCAGTGAAATTTTGTTTTGTTGCTCTCCACAGTCATTGTATAATGGTTAAAAGGAAAAAATATTCGATTATATGTGCATGTGTTTGATTTGGCCTTGCTCCGGGACTTTTAGATGGTTAAATGGAGAAGAAATTGTGTATTCTTTTTGGAATTTGCATGCATTCCTATTTTGGTTGGTTCTCTTTGGGGTTGTGATGCCCCAAGAACCCTTATATCCCAACCTATAATAATGTTAGAACCAATTCATTGCGGAATAATTGAGCATCGTCCATTCCATGGCAATGTTGATAAGTTGTTTTAGGGTATTTTTCAACATTTAGAAACCCTTGCACTACTGCAACGAAATGTGTAGGACATTATGTTCTTTGGGACTTGTAAAGTGCGTGAAGTTAATTATTGTACTCCCAATTTGATGAGCTCCATTGTGGGAAATCCTGAAATGTTGGAATTTTGGCACGATAGGGATAAATGAACCAACGGTAGGAGCTCTATATGACATTGTTCTACCAATCCTTGTGAATGTGACTGATTTTTTATTACCACTGAGCAATTGTTTTGGGTATGGTTGATAGTGCACAGGTTTAATCAAATAGTGCTATTCTGCCTTAGGTGAAAGTTGTAGCAAATTTGTGACAAAGGGAAGAATTCTTGAAACAACTTGTGGAGAATGCAAATATATTCACCTCTCTTACCCTCGATTGTAGCTTTTAGGTTGGTTTGTGAAAACATGGAAAGTGAACTTGAATTGTAAATGTATTTCATAATTTTGAATATCAACAACAAGTCAAATAAGGGAAATCCATATAGTATGTATGCCAACTATATTAGGTTTGAGGAAGGGTTGTGGAAGATCTATGAAAACTATAGTGGGTTGAATGAATGTATGATAGTGTTGACTATGAGATGTGCAAAGCGATGATGGACTTACCTTCCAAACCTATACCATTGAATATGCTTTGGTTGACACATGATATCATATCCTTATGTTATGTATTAGAAAAGGACATGGCAACATATCCAACTAGACTATACTAGACAAGAATGAAACGAGGGTTTAGACAGATAGTGGGAGAAAGGGAGAAAAAGGTGGTAGTTGCAGTCATTAAAAACAAAAAAAAGGTATTGCATGTTAGGGCATGTGTGGAACTACCAAGTGGTGGTATTTGGAGCGCTAAAGTTCCCTCAACATGGCTCGTATAGGTGGAAAAGTGAACAATATGTGAGAGGGTTTTGACATAAGAATTCCAATTTGTAATTGTTTTTTGCAAAGACAAGTAAGTTCCCAAACAAACCTCTTGTTGCAACAATTTGTTGTAATGTTTGTTGGCTTTTACAAAAAAAATGTTCCTTGTACATTCCAAAAGGTCTTCATAAACCATTCATAGGTAACCATTGTTGCATTTACATTAGCAGTACATAGACACATTTCCTTTATTGATAGAGACACCCATTTTCCCAAATAGGCCACTTGTTGGAAAACATTGTTCTACCGTTTGTTTTCTCACCAAAGTAATATTTCCTTACAGATTTTAAAAAGTATTGGGTTCCCATTATCATATAACCATTTTTTCATTTACATTATAACTACATAGATACATTGTCTTCAATGATAGAGAAAAATGGTTAAACAAAATTCGATCTCTCTAGGTATTAAGTGAGAGGATTCTTACATAAGACTTGCAAGAGATTTTTGCAAAGAGAAAACCGATTAAATTCATGACTAGAGAAAACTGATTAAATACACGATTAGATAAACATCCACAAAAATACTATGTAACAAAAGGCACATTCCATGTGATGAAGCTAAGTATATGATATCTCTATTGCTGATGAGATGGAGTGTCTACATTGCCTAAACTTGTTGAGCTTGTTGCATTTTCCTAAGCCAAGTATGCATTGCCTAAACCTGTTGGGATGCAAAATATGTGTTGAAAAGATTGGTTTGGGTTGCTCATACCAGGAAGAGTCCATTTTCTGTTGATTAAGTTGTCATTGATTCCAACTATTGATTCATTGGTGCCCCTTGTGGAGCCCCTGATGGTTAGTGTTTAGTTTGTGGTTTTCTGTGTCAAAGGATCCCTTTTGACCTTGTTCAAGCCCAAACTTGAATCCCTTTGAGGCCTTGGAAAAATGGAAAAAGTTGTGGTTTCCCATTGACTTGGTCAAGTTCCCCTGAGTTGTATCTTGGTCCCATTTGAGTCCATTGTCGAGTTCCTTGATCCTAGTTGATCTTTGGTTACTGGTATTTGTGATGCTTGTTATGATTTTACTTGTTTTGGTCTCTTGATTAGTTGTTGGATGGATTATGTGGCTCATGTGTGTAAGTCCCTTGATGTGATGATGCTGGAGCCCATTGCTTGCAGTGGATGGTCTTGAGGTTGTTGAGTTCTTGTGGGGTCCTTGAGTCCACAAGCTTAGATCTTGATCCTATTTCATGTGGAGACTTGGGTCTTGGAACCCACACTCATGGTGGTATGTTGGAACCCATTATAATGGGGTCCTTGGTGTCATTGGAAGTTTGAGTCTTGAACCTACACATATGGTGGTTTGATGGCCCTTGGATGCTATATGGTCATTGGCATATTGTAGCCTTGAGATCATGCATATGAAACCCATAAGGTGTTGCAAACTAGTGGTGAGGTATTTGTACCCCTATTTTGGGGTGCTGGTACTCTTATTGTGATGAAGATATATATTGGAACCATTAGATACGTTTTTAATGATATGGAGACCTTGAACATAATGATGGTATTCTTGAAAAAGTCTTTGTTCTCGCTTGATTGGTGGTGTTGGGGTCCTCGATACCCTTGATATGATGAGTATATGGTGGATCCCTCATCCTTGTTGATGTGAAGTCTGTTGCTGTGAAGACCATCGAATCCCTCATGCCTTTGATTATGTCCTTTGAATCCTTTGACCTTGGAAGTTATGCATAAGGTAATATGGTCTTTGACACCTTTATGTGTTCAATCTTTGAAGTCCTAAAGAAATTGAAGAATTTAAGGTTATTAGACCAAGAATTTGCAAATAAAACCATCATAGAGAGATATTACTTGTCAATATATTTTTGTTGATATGTGGAGCATATTCTAACTCCTTACGGTTGAAGAGATATGAATTTTTGAAGTTGGTGTAACCCACCTTTTTGGGTAAGCCAACCAAACAAAATAGATTTTAATTATTTGAAATTTTGAATTGCATGTCAGCCCCGTTTGAGGTACTAACTTTCCTCCATGACCTATATAAAGATAATATCAAACATTTCATTTGTTCATCAATTAAGTTTCTCTTTGGTATTTCACAACTCTTGGAGATAAGTGCGAAACTTTGTGGAGGAGAAATGTTTAGGCATCCTTGAGGATTGAAGAGATTCACTAAAATTGGCATAACTTTCTCATATGGAATTAGAATTACAAAATTATTATCTCATTGGAAATCTTGTTGTGAGAGCTATGTGATGATATAGAGTTTCTTTT
The DNA here is from genome assembly GCA_001517045.1 of Pseudotsuga menziesii. Taxonomy (NCBI): domain Eukaryota; kingdom Viridiplantae; phylum Streptophyta; class Pinopsida; order Pinales; family Pinaceae; genus Pseudotsuga; species Pseudotsuga menziesii. Next base: position 653,325 of record LPNX010108261.1, read on the forward strand.
GATTTTTCTATTGTTTCTTCATCTTGTGATCTTCAAAAGGGTATAGTTCATGCTTTTGGGTTTCTCTTGTGATGGCACATGTCTCTCATGGATAGAGTTCATCTTTGATCTTAGTATGTAAGACTATATATTGGTATATACCTTTGAATTCATTGAATATGTTATGGAAGCTATGGTGATGGTTATCTTGGAATATATGATCTTGATGTGATCATGATATAGATGTTGATGATTATCTTGGATATTGTTGACATAGATTTTGGTGTTTATCTTGGCTGTTGTATAGTGTAGTATTGAATGAAAAGTTGACATGTAAGTAATAGATCTTGTGAGTGATTTCTTTGATCAACCTAAGTGTTTTCTTTGAAAACTAGTTTGACAAGTGTTGATCATTGTGTCTTTGACCTAAGTGGAGCTGGACTGTTATTGACTGTTAATGACAACCTTTGACAATATTGTGAGTGACTATTTGATTGATATTTGTTTGATTTGTTAACTTGAATTAAGTGGAGTGAAAAAATCCTTTTTTGTCTAAGAGTTTATGAGATTGACCGACTTTGACATAGTTGGTTAAGTATTTTATCTTCTTGGCTGAGGTTAGTTGGTTGAGGTATATCATGTTTAACTGTCAAGTATTCCTTGAGTGTGATTAAGGTTGGTTGTGGTTTCATTGAGTTGTGTGTGATTGGAGAAATTTTGGTTGATCGTATGTGAAGTCTCTTGGTTTCTCAAATGTGTCTCTTACGTGATGAACTAGGCCAAGTAAGAAGGGTTGGTTGATTGTCATAGCACTTGATTAGATTAACACAAGTATATGATTGATTTGGCACAAGTACACAAGCATCTTGGTACAGGTTGGTTCAATTGAGTAGGATTGACACAAGTTTCCTTATTTGTAGTTGGTCCCACTCAAATTGGCTAAGTTGTATTTGCAATTGGTTTGACTCAGGTGGAATTATTTTGGTGTGTAGTTGGTTAGACTCAAATTGACTGAGTTGGTTGATGTGAGAAACAAATTGTTAAGATTTCATATGCCAAGATAGATATCATTAGTGTTTAATCCAAATTCACAACATTAGCATATATAGAATCACTGAAAGAAACAAAATCACAAGATATACACATTATTTATCTTGGGAAACCCTCAAGGGGAAGAAAAACCAACAAAACTTCCTCTATATAAGATGTATAAGATAAAACCCCAAAACAAGTATTCTCCTCCTTGTTGATGTCTCTCTCTCTCTCTCCTACGCGCTACACAAGTGAGTGAGTCTATGTTATAATGAGGAACACAACTCCTCTATTTATACACTTTAAGTCACTTGACTTTCACCCTAATCAGTCGGCCCCACTAAACAAACTGGGGAAACTTCACCTAGGAAGACTCAAAACAATATCATATTATATTCATTGGGGTACTATTGACTCGACTTACAATGGAGGATTTACCTCATGAATCTATGATGACCAATTAAAATAATAACATCCCGATGGAGGAATAATAACATCTCCCTTGGGGCACATCAATAAAATACATTTAGAATATCCTTTGAAGTTACAATATCTCAACACTCCCCCTTAACGAGAAGGGTATTCTACTAACAACATCATCGTCAAATATAGGAGTAACAAGAGAGAACATCTTCAACAGTATCAAGGTAATACATTTGTATGTCATAGGAGTTTTCAACAATCATCAGTAACTGAAACGGTTACTCTTCAATGTCTTCATCTTCTGCAGCACATGATCACTTGATCCTTTTGCAGCAACAATTCGATCTTCTCGATTCTTTGTAGCAACACTTTGATATTCTTGGTCCTTTGCAACAATACATCGATCTTCTTGATCCTTTGCAGCAGCACTTTGATCTTCTGATCCTTTGCAGCAACACTTAGAACTTCTCGATCCTTTGTATTAGTACTTCAATCTTTTGATCCTTTGCAGCAGTACTTCGATCTTCTTGATCCTTTGTAGCAGTACTTCGATCTTATCGATCCTTTTTCTACCACACTACCTGCAATACACATGAAATCATTGTGGGATGATCAATCCCTATCACTTTAGGACATAGGTTCAAGGATGATGCAATCCACCATCATCCTAATCCCTTTAGCGAGGAGGGTCCATAGTATCAACTAGTTGAATCGTCTACAACTTAGTGTAGGTCTCATCTGCATGTGAATGTAGTACCTATCATCCATAAGGGCTCATCGTAGACCATCCTCAGCTTGTTAGAGCTAGGACCACTCCAAGCGAGTGTTATACTATGACATATACATGTACATGTAGGCATACTCTCCATGTAAGATCATCGTCTGCAACTATATATCTTGACCACACCTAGATGCAGGATCTGATCATAGGACATCCTCAAATTGAAATCTAGGACCACTCCATGCGAGTGTTATACTACGACATCCATAAGGACTCATCGTAGGGCATCCTCAATGCAAAATATAGGACCATTCACAAGAGAATGTTATACTACGTCATCCACATATAAATGTAGCTACATTCTCCATGTGAGATTAATGTTTGCAAGGCATATATTGACCGCACTTAAATGCAGGCCTTGTCGTTCGTAAGGACTCACATTAGAGCATCCCTAGCTTCAAAGCTAGGACCAATCCTAAGCAAGTGTTATTCTACGGTATCCACAAATGAATGTGGGTACTCTCCATGTGAGAGTAACATCTTCAGGGCCATCCTTAACTAGTAAGGACCACTCTCAGGAACAAAGTGTTATTTCCTGCAATACCATCCTTAAGAGAGGATACTATCGTCCATAAGTGAATGTCAGACCTTTTCAACATCTTCAGGCGTACTTGGCCTCTTTCATACTGGAGCTTCATTGTCATCCCATCATCAATGACAGTCTTATTATCACTCCTCCTTTCCAGGGAGGATCCATATCATCAACTTGCTCCCCCTTTTTCTGAGGAGGGTTCATATCGTTGACCTATTCTTCCTTTTTGAGGAGAGTCCATATCTTTGACTTGTTTCTCCTTTCTGAAGAGAGTCCAAATCTTCATCATTCCTTCTTCCAAGGAAAGTTACTAGTATCATCACCGTTCCTCCTTGTGAGGAAAGTCTTTTCTAACTACACTAAGATTGTCATTGAAATATTCAAACTTTATTCGACATAGAGGATTTTTCAGCGCATAAAAAACTTGCTCATCGGTACTCACATACTAGAGTTTTATAGCTCCCTTTTGTACCATATCCCTTATATAAAAGTATCATATTTCTTTGTGCTTTGATTTATCATGGAACATAAGAATCTTTACCATCTTTATGCAACACTGGTTGTCACAAAGAATCATTGTGGTATCCAACTCCATGTCAAATAGTACTGACATCAGTTTCCAAATCCATATCGCTTCAGAACTAGTGGAGCAAGCTGCTATGTACTCTTCTTCAGCTGTGCTGAGAGCAACACTAAACTGTTTCTTACTAAACCATGAGATCATGGCAAATCCTAGACAATAACATCCAAATGAGGTGCTCTTTCTATTTGCAACACTTCCTGCCCAATCTGAATCCATATATCCATATAATTTGTAGTCATGATCTCTGACATAGTAAAGTCCCAAGTCTATCGTACCTTTTAGGTACCTCATCACATGCTTTGCATATATCAAGTGAACTCGTCTATTTTTAACCGGATACTGACTTAAGGTGTCGACAAAAAATCATATATCTATCATTTTATTCGTTAGATACATCAATGACCTAATAATATGTATGTACTGAGTCACATCCACTAACTCTGATGATTCATCAAATAGAAACTTCAGGTTGGTGTCCATGGATTTACAATCTGACATATCAAAACTTTTCAAGATTTCTACTACATACTTTCCCTTGTTCAGAAATATTCCTTCTGGGATATGCCACACTTCCAGCACGAGGAAATAATGCATCAATCCAAGATCTTTCACCTTGAATTCTTCATCTAGCTTCTTCTTGAAATTTGTGATCTATTTTTGATTTCCTATCAGAAATAGATCATCCACATATAGTAATAGTATGATAGGTTCATCATCCATAATCTTCATGTAAAGGTTAGGATCATCTTTACTTTTGGTAAAGCCCAAGCTTGTCAAGAAGCTATATATTCTACCATACCAAGCTCTAGGAGTTTGCTTTATTCCATACAGATCCTTTTTTAACTTACATACATGAGTCAATATATATTTGAATTCAAATCCTTGTGGCTATTCAATGTAAACCTCTTCCTCAATCACACCATTCAAGAAGGCTGTATTTACATCCATATGGTGTAGATCCCACTTCATCATGGAAGCAAGTGCCATGATGGTTCTGATGGAAGTGTACTTTTCTACTGGAGAAAATTTATCTTCATAATCAATCCCCTCTTTCTAAGAGAATCCTCTAGAAAAAAGTCTTGACTTGTAGTTTTCAATACATCCATTAGCAGGATGTTTTATTTTGTAGATCCATTTTGAAGATACCAAACTCTTGTTTTATGGTTTGGGTACTATATCCCAAACATAATTCTTCATTATACACCAATATTCTTCCTTCATTGCTTCCACCCACTCTTTCTTCTAGACAAATTCCTCATAGCTGGTGGGTTCTTGATCCACAAGGTCACACATCCAATCTACATAACTGGAGTATGGATTTGATCTTTTGTTTGTTATTGTGGAGCCTTTTGGAGATCCATATTTCTATGCTTCTTGTATGATTTATCTTACCGAAGCAGGTTTTCTCTTTCAAGAGATATCCATAGTAGGGGTCCCTCGAGGTTCTAGAATATAATGATCTTAAGATGCTACTATTTTAGGAGAGGGTTCGGCTTCTATTATTATGGGAGGTACATCCTCTTCATGTACTTCTTCAAGCTAACACCTTTTGGATTTCTTGAGAGTTGTCTCTTCATCAAATGTTACATCCCTACTAATATCTGTATGATGGAATCTTGAAATGTATATCCTGAAGTCTTTGGATACTTCACAATATCCAACAAATATTCCCTTCTTTCCAGAACTATCCAACTTTTTTCTCTTCTCTTTCAGAATATGCACATATATTGGACAACCAAATATCTTGAGATGGATCACTTCAGGTTTCTTTCTTGTATACATTTCTTCAGGAGTCTTGAATCTGAGAGCACTATGAGATAATCTATTATGCACACACACAACTTTCCTTACTGATTTAGCCCCTAGGTGCATGGGGAGGTCTTGGTCATGAATCATTCTTTTCACCGCTTCCATAATGGTTATGTTCTTTCTTTTCGTAACACCATTATGTTGGGGATTGTAGGGAGTGGTTAGTTTCCCCTTGATTCCTTCCTCCTTGCAGAATGCTTCAAATTCTTTTGAAGTATATTCTCCACCATTATCTGATCTTAGTGTCTTGATTCTTATTTCTGAATGGTTTTCTATTAAGGCTTTTAATTCCTTGAATATCCCGAACACTTCACTAGTCTTGGTCTTCAAGAAATATAACCATGTATTTCTTGAATAGTCATCAATAAATGTGACATAATATTCACATCCACTTAGTGATATGGAAGGAATAAGACCACATACATCAGAATGAATTAATTCCAATGCACCTTTAGTCTTTGTTTCACTTTTCAGAAAGGGATTCTTGATGTTCTTTCCTCTTGCACATCCTTTGCATGTTCCTTCATGATCAATATTCAGATCTAGTAACCCTGTTACCACCTTCGTCACATAGGGTAGTGATTTGTAGTTGATGTGAGCAAGCATCCTATGCCACAGTTCACTTGATCTAGTAGTCTCATGGACATCTCTAGATGTCCTTTGAGTTTGTACTATCCTCCTTCTTCTTCATCAATGACCACGACATCTTAAAGTGTCTTTACTTTGGACCACATAAGTACTTTTCCATCTATGAAATCAACTCTATATCCTTTCTTATCTAGTGTTGAGATGGAAAGTAGGTTCTTTTTCAAACCTGGTACATATCGTACTTCATTCATCTTCATGGAAGTCCTAGAGTCAAGCTTGTAGCTTCATTCACCAATACCTTTGATGGGATATTGATAGTCATCTCCTAATGATACTTTATGAGGAGAGTTCTTTTATTCAAGTCTTGATAGAGTTTGCTTCTTCCATGTCACGTACTTTGAAGCATCACTATCAATAAGCCATGTATCTTCTCTAGGTGTTACAGACCCAAAGAGTGGAGAGAATAGTACATAATATTCTACATCTTTTTATTTTCTTAGTCTCTTTCGAGGTCTTTCTTCCTCATCCTCATCTTCAGCTAGATGAACAGGATGCATTTTTTTGTTGTTATTGTTTGATGGACACTCTCTGATAATGTGTCCTATCTTATGACAGTTATATCATTGATACTTTGAGTAATATTTCTTCTGATTGTTTACTATTTTATTTTGAAACTTCTCGTTTGAAGGTTTATGACTACCTTTCTTGAATTTTTATTGTTTTCTTCATTTAGTATGGATGGGTAGAGCTTGATCATCTTCTCTAAGCAGAGCTTCTCTGTTATCTACTCTAGCTTCTTCTTGAATGAAATCTTCACATACAATGTCAAACTTCATACTTTCTTTTCTGGCACACAGAGTTTGTATGAATGAGTCCCAAGGTCTAGTGATACCATTGAGAGTAGTCATAACTAGTTCATCCTCATCAAGGGTGTCTCCAATAGAACTTAGTTGTTCCTTGAACTGGGATAACCTTGTGAAGTAATCTTGAATTGATTCTCCTTTGCTCATCTTGGTTCCCTTTAGTTAAGCTCTCAAATTCATCTTTATGTTGATGTTCCTTCCCTCATACATTATGGAAAGTGCATCATAAATTTGCTTTGGTGTCTTCTTAGACGACAATTGAGGGATCAAGTGATCTTTGATAGAATTAGCAATGATCCTCATTTCCTTGATTAGGTCTTGTTCATGCTTCTACTTAGCTTAATATTTTTTAGGTTATGCAACTTCATCCTTGATGTACTTCTCAAGACCATTCTCTTTAATAATGAGACCAATACTATACTTCCATGCTAGGAAGTTTTCTATTCCTTTTAGTTTGTCCTCAAGCCTAGTGCTTGGGGCCATCCTATCTAGGAGGTCACTAAAAATTGAAATTTCTCAAAATGAAAAGATGACCTTACTAGGAGATGCACTTGAATGAGGCGAGTTGGTTGGTCCACTTGGTTTTTTGAGATACCAAATCTTCACCCTTCAAAACTTTCTTGCGAGGTTGCAACTTCTGTAAAATTTCTGGTTCTGGCTTTCTGCAGTTTTCTGGTTCAGGGCCAAACTAGGGTTTGTCTTTCTCAGAGATTCAACCAGCCAAAAAATTTGATCCCGGGCTCAATAGATATGCTCTAGGGAGGCACAAATTTCTATGCAAGTAGATCTTCCAAATTCCAAACTTTTTAGAAACCCTAATTTCTTCCACAGAGGGAGGAGAGAGAGTTTCACCTTGTGAAAGTTGTTCTATTTAGGCTAGCTTTGATACCATGTTAATATTTTAAATGCTAAGCTAGATATCATTAATGTTTAATCTAAATTCACAATAGTAGAATATGTTGAATCACTAAAAGAAAAAAAATCTCAAGATACACACAATATTTATCTTGGGAAACCCTAAAGGGGAAGAAAACCAAACAAAACTTCCTATGTATAAGATGTATAAGATAAAACCCCAAAACAAGTATTCTCCTCCTTGTTGATCTCTCTCTCTCTCTCTATCTCTCTCTCTCTCCCCTATGCACTACACAAGTGAGTGAGTCTATGCTATAATAAGGAATGCAACTCCTCTATTTATACACTTTAAGTCACTTGAATTTCACCCTAACAAGTCGGCTCCACTAAAATGGCTGGGCCGAATTCACCTAGGAAGACTCAAAATAATATTATATTATATTCATTGGGGTACTATTGAATCGACTTACAATGGAGGCTTTAAATCATGACTCTATGATGACCAATTACAATAATAACATCCCGACGAAGGAATAATAACATCTCCCTTGGGGTACATCAGTAAAATACATTTAGAATATCCTTTAAAGTTACAATATTTCAACGCATATTGATTGGTACAAATTGATTGGACAAGTTTATTGTACATGATTATGAGTAGTTTGATATAGTGGACAGTGATCAGATGATGAGCAGTGGTTGTCCAGTGTGGTACATATTGTGCAGCACAGTACAGGTGTTGATTAGCAGGTCCGCAGGATCATAGAGTTTTTAAATTTACCTCTTAGATTAAGGAGCAAATATTATATAATTTCTCAGTATAACATATCTTTTACCTTAGGTTACTGGTAGTGTATGATTGTAAATAGTAATTAATGTATATTAGTTTAAATTTTAATCATTAATTGGATGATGATAATGGTTTTTAACATCCACTAAAATCAAATATTCTAAATTAATTTTGGTCTATTAGACCTTAAAAGAAAAGACAATACAAAGATTATTTGATTTGTTTTAAATTATTATACCTATGTTAAAAAATATTAAAGAGGGGTGTCCTTAGTTGGCTATAGTTTTGAGGAGCTAGAAGGTTAGAAATGTCACCGTTGTAGCAAAGACATTCTAAGAAAACATAGGTGTAAGAAAGGTATTCTAAGAAATATGAGATATTATGTGGATGTAAGCAAGGCATTCTAAGAAAAAGTGATTTTCATCTTCAACCTTCATAAACTCGCATTTGTATCAAAGTATCAAAATTATAATTATTTATATTTAAAAAAATTAAAAATTAAAATTAAGATAAATTTATATTTATTTTATTATAAAATTTTATATTATAACAGTTTTTTTTATATAATTATTATTAATTATTGTAATTTTTTATTTTATATCATCCTATTCATTTTTTTATTATATTCTAATTACAATTAATTATGCTTAAGTGTAATAATAATCAAGATTAAAATATATTATCTTAAGTTCGGCATGTGATAAATGGAAACTATGGGAGGGACGCTAGTAGTGGTGCACCCTCCCCTTTACCGCCTGTACCAGACATGTGGAGGGCACATTGGCACTCCAAAGACCACTACGTAGCAGTGTCACATGCGCCCTACCATGCAATACCTTTTTACACTTTTAAAGAACACAACTACCACCTTTTTCACCCTTTCTCCCACCATATGTTCAAGCCCCTGTTCATTCTTGTATGGGGATGGTGTGTGAACATTTTCCCACCTTGATGGTGGTGCGCCTGGTGCTTGCAACTCCCTAGACCAATATCATGTAGGTGTGATGTGTGGGTTGAATGCTAAGGCATGTTGGTTGCTGAAGCTCCTCTTTATTGTTTTATTGGTGGCTCTCTATTGGTCATTCGTGACATCGCGTGGGTGCTTTGCATGCTGGTGTGGCTTCCTTTACTAGTTTGGAGTTGCACATTTCTGGGTCAGTGTGATGATGTGTCTGGTTTAGCTATTCGAGACTGACTCTATTATGGGCCACGAGTTGCTGAACATGATGTGTGAGGTAACGTTTGTCTCTTTTGAGTTCTTGTTGGTTTTTTCCACAAAGACTTGGCTTTTTACTTCCCCTCCGTCTGTGCATGTCATATTGGAGGCGAATTCAGGTGTGTGGAGCCACACAAATGGAGACAGAGGTGGTTGCAACATTATTCATTTTTTATCTTGGTAGGGCCTTGACTCCTACCAGCTTTGCCCCTGTGTTTTTTAACACATTAACTCCTACTATGGAATTTGTAGATGGCCTTGGTTGCTCTATTCATTGTGGATTTGGGTTAGGGTTGGGGTTAAGACTCAATTGAGAAATTTTAATAGTTGTTTGGGTTTTTCTCTATTTGTAACTTTTTGGGTTGTAGGTTATGCATCGTTTGTGGTCATGGATTTGTATCGACCTACATTATTGTAAAAATGATGTTTTATCACCCAGTTAATTGTATTAATGGGGTTGTTTTTCACTATCTCGTTCGGTTCTCATGCAACAGATTGTTCTTGTGGTTATTTTGATTAATTTATGTTTTGTTGCTCTACTTGGAAACCATATAATGGTTAATTGGAAAAATGTTGAACTTGGGCCTTCCATGGAGACTGTTCAATGGTTAAATTGGTTCACTACAATTAGATTTGTTCTCCGGGGTTGTAATACCTCACGAACATGTAACAATTTGAGAACATATGCATGTAGACTTATTGTGCATTGTTGTATTACATGGAAATGTTATTTCAGTTATCATGCATTGAATTATGTATGTGGTTAATATAATGAATTTTTGTTTTGTTATGTTCCTTAATGTTGGTTAATGGTTTAGAAACAAATGGTGTTGTATTTGGTTGTGAATGGTGTGTTAATGTTGTGAATTTGTTGTTTGCTTTGGTTTTGCTGAGTGTGTTTTGGCCTTCCTCTAAGAATGTTCGATGGTTAAATCAAACAAAAATGGTGTGTTTTTTTGTTGATATTTGCATGCATTCATATTGTGGTTGGTTCTCTCCAAGGTTTTGATACATTGATAACCCTTACATGGGAACCTGTAAAACTATGAGAAACCTTGCAGTTTGGCTTGTTGAGCATTGTCCTATTCCAGCACAACGTTGTTTAATGCTGGTTAATGGTTTCATAAAAATGGTGTTGTGTCTAGTCGTGAATGGTGTCTTAAAGGTGTGAATTTGTTATCTAGTTCGTTTATCAAGAAACGAACTGTTGGTTTGGTTAGTTCGGTGAATTTTTGTTTTGATGCTCTTTTCAGTCACTGTATAATGGTTAAAAGGAAAAGATGTTCGATTACATGTGTATGTGTGCTTGACTTGGCTTTGCTCCAGGACTATTAGATGGTTAAATGGAGAAGAAATTGTGTATTTTTTTTGGAATTTGCATGTATTCCTATTTTGGTTGGTTCTCTCCAGGGTTGTGATACCCTAAGAACCCTTACATGCCAACTTGTAATAATGTTAGAACCAATCCATTGTAGACTAATTGAGAATTTTCCATTCCATGGCAATGTTGATAACTTGTGTTAGGGTATTTTCAACATTTAGAAACCCTTGCATTGCTGTAACAAATTGTGTAGGAAATTATGTTCGTTGGGACTTGTAAAGTGAGTGAAGTTAATTCTTGTACTCCCAATTCGAATGATCTCCATTGTGGGTAGTCCTGGAATATTGGAATTTTGGTACGATAGGGATAAATGAACCAACGGTAGGAGCTCTATATGACATGGTTCTCCGAATCCTTGTGAATGGGATTGATTTTGTATTACTAATGATAATTTGTTTTGGGTATGGTTGATAATGCATAGGCTTAATCAAATAGTGCTTATCACGTCCCCACCCTTCTACCGGCGAGAGGACACAACTATAATGCTAACAATCCGGGCAATCTAGCCCCATGAACGTAAAATAAAATGCATTGAACTTAAACATACACAGATGGATAAAATGCAATGCACATCTAAAGCATTTGCATTTTATTAAACACATTCACAACATTTTAACATGTTCATATTAAATCATAAACACATATATAGATGAAGAGATAGAACAGACAATAATACTTATCTTGAAATAAGTTTGTCCCGCAACCAGCTACATCGGTGCAATGTTCCACCCAACCATAGGCTAGTGCACTCATAAATATATTAGCAACACTACCACCCCTGAGCCGGGAAATATTCTCACAAGGAATAAGGGAATGCTAACATACTCACACATAGCCAAGGATATATCAAAATGCAGCCAAGCCAACACAGTTGGGTTTATCAGGCTAGAAAGGAGCTAGAAATGTTGTCTGCTATGCTAGTGAGCTTGACCACAGAGCTATGGAAACCTGCACTAGATCCATCCTGGATACTAAAACATCTACACACCCAACACAAGGAAGCATACCCTTCTTTTCTACATAGTCCCTCAGGCCATGCCTTCCATTTCAGTGTTGTTCAGGGTGTGCAAAGAAGAAATCCAACCCTCCAGCTCTGTCTGTGAGGTTCCTTCTTCCACTAGGTTTACCAATCTATCTCAGACCCCATTTCCACTCCAAAAACAGCTCAAACCAAAACAACAGAGGCATACACAACAATTTCTAGATCTGGGATTAATGAAAATCGACTTGGGAGCCAAAAATGAATTTGTAGATGGGTAAAACAACCCCCTTAGTAGCAATTCGAATTCCAGATTCATTTATGGCCCTAACATGGCCAAAAGGAACTCAATCGACACCCCAAAATTGTGGCTCTATTCCCCCCATTGGCTATGCAACATTGAAACACAAAATTCCCCTACCGTGGAGACGTGGAAACAACACAAAAATGCCCAGGAGTGATCCCAACCACTGAACATTAACAAAAAAACACTTCCCAACCATGGGAAAAATGAAGAACAAAGCAGAGAATGTGAATGGTGAATGCCAGGAGCTCCCAAAATCATGGGGAAGAATAAAAACGTGAATGAATGCCCACATAGGAAATCCCAGCTGCCTGCAAGAGCCCAACGTGAAAGAGAATCGTGAGCAAAATGGAAAACATGGATGCATGGAAGAATGGCATACGTTTTCGGGCATTTTCCTTGCCAAGGAAGTCAGAACACGTTTTTCAAAATTGGGTTCTCTACCCAATTTGAATTTTCGCCCATACTCTTCCCATTCCATGCAATAACTAACTCAACCACATTTTGGAAAATATAAATGATTGGGGAAAAAGACAAGAAAGGTAGTTGACAGTTTGATAGGTTCTCTCATGGACATTTGGATTTTACCCATTGGTCCCAAAGGTTAAATATTCCCCCCTTTTATCCTTAGGAATCATGCCCCCATCTCATTATTGTTGCATTGACATAGCTGATTGTGTGTTTTTAATTGATTGCATATTTACATGATGATTTAAAAATCATAACGTTCTTGGCTAGCACAAAATACCATCGGAACCGATTTAATCGCCGAAACATAAAAACGATAATCCATGGTGGGGATTTTTGCCTTAGCTCCACACCACGATTAATTACAATATATACATCATATGCATCTAATGCAAACGGGGTCAAAACCGGGGTGTTACATTCCTCTCCCCCTTCAATAGCACTATCCTCAGTGCTTTACAAATTTGAACAAAAATGCTACACTCAAATCGCCTCAGTGCTTCGTAGAATTGAACAAAAATGGATGTGCCAATCGCATGGCATTCTCTAGCTCCCATGTAGCCTCTTAAGGAATGTAGTGCTCCCATTGCACCTTTACTTGCCCTATGGCTCGGTTCTGGAGCATTGTGACCTTCTTGTCGAGGATGCGCATTAGCTCGATTTGGAACTCTCCCTTGGGTTCCACCTGAATCACATCCCAATTTATCACATGGTTAGGATCATGTACATATTTCTTAAGCAAAGAAACATGGAAAACATTATGAGCTCTAGTGCTAGCAGGCAATGCAAGTCTATATGCAACTGGCCCTATTCTTTCAATCACTTCAAACATCCCACAATATCTAGGTGACATCTTGGCACAACTTCCAAGCTTAAAGGAACTCTTCTTTTCCCTCACTTTGAGGTAAACATGATCCCTAACACTGAACTCTCTGTGCACACTATGCTTATCTGCATAGATTTTTCTGTCTGTCCAGGGCTGCTTTCAGATTTTGTCTGATCTTTAAAACCTCTTGCTCCATTACCTTAGCAATTCTGTCCCAAGCACAACCCTGTTCACTGGATTATCCCATGTCACTGGTGTCCTACACCTTCTTCCATACAAAGCTTCATATGGACTCATCCCCAAGGATGCTTGCTGTCCATTGTTATAAGCAAACTCTACCAAGTGTAAGTAATCTTCCCACTTGGTTGGTTTGTCCATCACATACATGTGAAGCATGTCTTAATGCACTTGATTTACTCTCTCTGTCTGGGCCATTAGTCTGAGGATGGTAGGAAGTGATGAAGTTCAACTTTGTACCCAAATCTGCAAGCAAACCCTTCCAAAAATTGGAAGTGAACTTGACATCTCTGTCAAAGACTATTGCCTTAGGAAATCCATGCAATTTTAAAATCTTCTTCATGAACATATTTGCAATGTCATCAGCCTTATGCATAGACTTAACCAGTATAAAATGTGATTCCTTTGTCAACTTGTCCACCACAACCATGATGGAATCATGTTGTCTCCAAGTCATCGACAATCGTGTAATAAAATCCATGGAAATAACTTCCCATTTCCATTCTCGAACTGGAAAAGGTTGCAACAAACTTGCTGGGCGTTCATGCTCCACCTTCACCTGCTGACATTTCATGCACCTTGAAATATAGTCAGCCATGTCCTTTTTCATTCCTGGCCAAAAGTATTGCTTTATGGCTATAGCAATTGTCTTATGATATCCTGGATGACTCGAATATGGAGCTTCATGGATATCATCCATAACCATTCTCCTCAAAATGCTACATTTGGAATATAGAATCTGTTCTTATAGGTAAGAAGTCCGTCTTCTTCCAATTTATATCCCTCATACCTCTTCTCAAGATTTTGCTTCTGCAATTTGTCTTTCATCTACTCATACAATTCATCTCCCGCAGTATGATTTACAATATGGTGTCTCAAATATGATTGGAAAATACTAAGAGATGCCACGTGTATTTCCTACACCTTCCTACTGAGTGCATCATGTACTTTATTCTCTTTTCCTTTTATGTGTTTGATTTCAAAAATCAAACTCACATAAAAACTCTAGCCATCTCGCTTGCCTAGCATTTAGAGTAGGTTGATCAAACAAATACTTTAGACCACAATGGTCTGTCCTTAGCTCAAATATTCTGCCCATCAAGTAATGCCTCCACATCTTGAGAGAATGCATTATGGCTCCAGGCTCTAGATCATGAGTGACATAGTTATTCTCATGATCCTTCAACTTTCTTAACTCATAACATATCACGTGGTTGTCTTGCATAAGAAATCCTCCAAGCCCTTGTCTGCATGCATCAATACACACCACAAAATATTTTTTTGGGTCTGCAATCTTCAAGACTGGTGCACTTGTGAGAAGATTCTTCAATTGCTGGAAGCTTTCTTCACACCTTGATGTCCATTCGAACTTTATTCCCTTCTTTTGAAAAGACGTGACTGGATGTGCAACCGTGGATAATCCTTCAATGAATCTCTTGTAGTATCTTGCAAGTCCCATAAAAGATCTTACATCTATCACATTTCTTGGAGTAGGCCAATTCATAATGGCCTCTTAATTTTCTGGGTCTACATATATGCCCTCATATGATATAATGTGACCCAAATAATGAATCTTATCTCTATAGAATTCACACTTGCTCAACTTCGCATACAGCTTAAGCTCCCTGAGTGATTGCAATGTCAACCTCAAATTTTCTTCATGCTCTTCCTCATTCTTAGAATAGATAAGAATGTCGTTAAGGAAAACAAGAACAAACTTGTCCAGATACCTGCTGAAGACACTATTCGTAAGGAACATAAATGTAGCTGGTGCATTTGTGAGACCAAATGGTACCACTACAAACTCATAGTGTCCATACCTTGTTCTGAAGGCCGTCTTATGAATGTCTTCATCCTTGATTATTACCTGAAGATAATAAAACCTCAAGTCAATCTTGGAAAATACCTTTGCTCCTCTCATTTGATCAAAGAGGTAATCAATCCTAGGAAAAGGATATTTGTTCTTCACCGTGACTTTGTTCAGCTGTCTATAATCAATACACAACTTGAGTGTACCATCTATCTTATTTACAAACAGAATTGGTGCTCCCCAAGGAGACACACTCGGCCTGATATACTTCTTCCCCAACAATTCTTGCAGTTGCATCTTCAAATATATCATTTATGGTGTACTCATTCTATAGGGTGTCTTGGACACTGGTGTTGCTCCTGGAACAAGTTCAATTGTGAAATAAATGTCTCTCTTTGGAGGAAGCCCTAGAATCTCATCCAGAAACACATCCCTAAATTCTTGCAACACATGAAAGTCCTCCAATGTCACATACCCCAATTTTGTAAAATAATGTTAATTGTTTTAATTTGATTTCCTAAGACATTATGTTAAATTTAATGCTATGTAGGAACTGATGACTCAGTAGAGTCAAAAGAAGTGGAATGTAATTCTGAATGTTTTATTATTAATAAATAAAAAGTGGAGACAACAACTTGGGAGAGCTGTTAATAAGAGTGTTACTGGTCAAACTGGTGGAAGGAACTAGGTGGAAAGCAAAAGACAAGTGGAAACATCCTCAAAAACTTCCTATGTTGCAGGTGGCAACTTCCCTACATTTGGGTTCATGATCCCCCAAGAAAGTGGGATCAGAGCAGGTGGCTAAATAAATGACAACTAACCCAAAAAGACCTAGGCAATATTTTAAAAGTACCCAATGAATAGAGCTGAGGCTGCTCATATATTTTCCAGGAGAAGAATCATTCAGGAGGAATGCACTTCAAGGAATTCATTGGGGAAAAGGGAAAACTGTAAGGAAGGTGTTTTGAGAGATAATCTGTAGTAACTTGGTCTGATACAGCTTGCTAGCTGAGAGAATGTACTGATAAATTAAGGATTAGTATTGAGTCTGAAGACTGGTACTTGATTATTGCTACACCTAGTTCCATCCAGGGAGACCAGAGCAAGCTCGGGGGTCCTGAGGAGTCGCTGTTTGAGTGCCCTCCAGGAGTTGGTAGGGAGGAACGACCTCCCATTGCTGTTGTTTTCCAAGCTCAAGAACAGGTTCTGCCATCTATTATTCTTTGTTTTAATATCTGTGTATGATTGAATGATATTTTTGCAGTTTATGATGTAAAGACTTAGATGGTTTAGTAATGAAGTTATTCTTAGTTTGATTAGTAAAAGAATCATTTGATAAGAAAGAAAACACTACCTATGTTTTTCCTCATCTGAAGTGATTCAGACCGTACTCCAGCACAGGTGGTGAAATTATATAAAGAAAGATAGTATGATAAAAATGTAGAATGAGATGTTAGTTGATTTATAGAATTTTCCCTTTTATTTTTGTTATCAGAAGAAATATCTTTTATACTAGGAGTAGTGTTAAACCTGGACTGAGACTGTCAGTTTATTAGGAACAAAGAAAGAAGTTATATCTTTTTACTGTCAGTAGTAGGTTTGGTAAAGGAACAATTCCTATTTCAGTATTCTTTTCTCGGAACCTTTTTATCTACTTGAAAACAAAGTACTTGAAAACAAAGGAAGAGTATTTATATAAAAGTTAAAATATATAGTATCAGGTTATTTAGAATGCCTTTTATTTCCACAGGTTATTTCTTTTCTATATAGAATTAAAATAATTACTGTATGCTCCTTTTATAACAATCGAACTGTGAGGAAGGTTAAACTGTTGTCCTTTAGAATTATTTTTCTAGAGCTAAAACTAATTAATGTAAGATTGTTAATTACACTGCAATGTAAATAACTTCTTCTTTTTATCTAATTAAATTATTTAACTACTATCTTACCTTCTAGAAACTTAAACAAATACTAACATATAGTTTACAGTTCAATACATAGATAGTATTAATCTTCCTGTTATATTATCAAATACTAGTTTATAATCTAAATAAATTAATACAGAATACTGAAAGGACCACACATTATTATTAAATCTATGAACCAACTAAATAGATAAAATATGTGTATATTTATATTAACAGTATTAATAAGTCAATAAAGAGATGTTCTCATTCTATAATAGTGAACAGTATTTAAAATATGAATTCTGTACTCAAAGGATGTAACTGATAAGTTACATGAGTACTTCATTAAAAACATAAGGACCTTCTATTCTGAAGGTTAAAAATTATTTAACGACCTTTATAAATTCTTATACAATGAAGTAATCTAATATAAAAATCATGTACAGAAAACCCTAGCAATTGAAAATTAAAATAATAATATAGGGTAAAATCTCTTATGCATTAACGCACAGGAAAGTAACTAATGAAGTAACAGTATGCTCGATTTATCGAGTTAACCAAACAGTTTACAACCTAAGTAATAACCCAATAATTTACAGAAGCACAATTATAAATAAAAGAGGTTCATTTCTCAAAAGATACAGTATTTACTTATTATATATTTTTTGAGTTAGGGTCGAACCCTATTAACATTAAAAATATACATCAAAGTTAACAAAACTAAAAGAGTATAATACAGGTTATGAGCTCACGGCTTCAACAAAAAGTACAGAGCAAGGCCTTTATAGCCTTTCCATTACTTATATATATACACAGTAATCAGAAACAAAACCAAAAATTTTACAGTCATGGCCGAAGCTGGAGAACCCTGCATAATGCAAGGGTTTCAACAACCATTTAAAACAACGAACCCAATAACCAGATAAACCAAAACTGCAAGGGTTATTCAGGCCACGGTGACCAACCCATAAATATCCCATAAGGGATTGGACAAGGAAGAACGACCATGGAGAGTCCAAGGCTTACCCGTGAGTAAGTCGTCGCCACAGTCTTGCACCAGCCACACAGAGAGAGATAGGTCATCACCTATGAGCAGTAAAGAATGATAATATTAATATCATATATAAAAAATAAACAACTATATAAATAAAGCAATCTGCAAGGATAACGAAGAAGTTAATGACGTTTTTACCTTAAATCTTAACTGAAATGTAACCACCGACAACCAGCAACACAACTACCAATGCGAGGAGAAGATAGACCTTCATTTGCCACAGGGAAGTTAGATGTTACTGTCACAGTATTCACCAACAGCGACCAAGAGTTGAAGCATTTGGCTAAGCAAATGTAATGCTTGGGCCGTAACCAAACACTACAAACCCTATGCACTAGTTACTTTAGAAAAACAAGACCACGACTGTCATTGTCGAGCCCAAGGGAGGAATAATTTGCATACTGACAGATGCCAAATGGAGCAAGCGGTGGAAGCTAAAAACCTAGAGCCGTAATGTTTCTTAACCCATAACAAAACACAGTGCACTACAAAACCTATGCTACAACACTTCTCTACTATGCAATTGGGATGAGCATCACGAAGATTAAAACCAAGCAGGAAGGCTACCAACAGCAAGCGTATGTAATTGTGCAGACGAGAACATCGTAGTAGAGCGGCAGGAGGCCGAAGGCGACGGAGCTAATGACAAACTAAGGTTCGGAGCAGTGCTTTTAACTGTGCAACACTTGGCCAAAACGATTCCACGTACATCATCTAAATTTTTGCATGCAGTGGGTTTTTGTCTATAGTTGCATCGTGCCCTCACAAGAGAATTCACTTGCCAATCATTCGTTTGCTGTATCAAAGGTTCTATTATAATCTTATCCTGAAGTCAACCTGTCATACGTTGCATGGAGCAAGAAATTATTAATAATTAAATTATAAACACTTTTCCTTTGCCATCATAGAGGTCATGGGGATCGTACGACCCTTGCACTTTATAAAGTATAGTGTTCATAAAACATAAGTCGAGTTTAACCTTGTATACATTATGGCGTGGACCTTGCATAACTCCTTTCTCTATGCTATGCAAACAGTTCTCTATCAAACAACTATATCTTTGTATTGACAAATTCTTGTAAGTATGTTATATAAAGAAATTAGTAACGTTTATTTTTCTTGGTGGAAACTTTACTCACAAGTAAGTATTCATTCCATCAAGTAATTATAACATAAGCAAAGGTAGAACCAAGATTTAACTTAATATGTTATGCATAAAAAAAAGAGATAAAGGAGGCATTATAGTAAAAGATTATAGGACTTAGATTCAAGGGTAAACCTTAGACTCTTCATGGGTGAGGTCTATCCTATGACCCCCTTGTTCAATAAACATGGCATTTATTTACTAAACCAACTTTAACTTTATGCAAGGTTAGGCTAATGGTTATGTTATAAAAGAAAATTATGTAATCAGTCTATGGTAAATATCCTTCTTGTTAGTCTCATTATCTTTGTATAATTTATTATTGAACTAGCAAGGATATGCTTTTAAGCATAATAAGGCTCAAAATGCTTGTGACTTAATATTGGAATTTTAATGATATACATTTTAGCCATAACTAAATGATACTTTCCAAGCAATTATAGTACCGAGGAATTTAACCCTCCAACACTAGTATAATTTAAATGATTGTAGTATGCAGTAAGGTTATAACCCCTTTAAATTTCAAAGTAATGAAAGTAGAATTTTGGTATATAAACTAATTACCAATATGCACTATGTTCATATCAAGCAGTAGCCAGTCAATCATGGTGTAAATAGAAATTACGCACAATTTTAAATTAACCCATTAACTTTATAACTCTGCCAATTCTTACTCTGCTTGCAAAGAAAGGTTTAAGGCATTTTTACACTTGACGACTATGATAGACATCTAATAGTTTAGTAAACATTAAGAACTATAAATTTACATTTACTAGGAAGAAGGCAGCTGTAACCTTTACTAACATAACTGAAGCTCATCTCCTTAGCATCTTAAAAAGGAAGACAATTTAAATGATTTTACCTCAATAAGCTTTGGAAATTGTTTAGTAATTATATTCTCTACTGAGTTATTATTGTGCAACGAACTTATATCAGAATGCTTTAGAATTAACGACAAGCAGCACCCGAACTTCTTACCTGTAAGTCTGTAAGCACAGGAAAACTTCTGCGTTACTTCGAAAGCTAAGTAAGCCCATAATTTCATGACAGTTCCACCTTGTGGTCGCAAAAAGAAAACAAGTCAGTAAACTGAAAAAGAATTGTTCTATAAAATAAACATAATGCATTAGGTAAATCAGATAATGAACTCAGTAACACACAACTAATTAAACATTTAGTTGACTGCATTTTGATATTTAGTTGTATTAAAAAATTTTAAAGTTTTTGGAAAATTTGGGGTTTTGACATCCAACCTAGGAGTTTCATTCTCTTTTTCCTCCACAATATGAGCTGCATACAACTGGAAACCTTTCCTACAGAACCTCTTTAACTGCATAGCTAAAATCTGCCTAACCGAAATCACCTTTGGAATGCCTCTTACAACTCTTGGGTTCCCTTCTTCATCCATGCATTCAAAAGTCTTATGATAACAGTCAAGATTAAATCGATGAGCTTCTAACCAATCCATTCCAAAGAGAACATCGTAGGAACCAAGTGGTAGAACATTCATATCAACAAAAGTGACTAATCCATTCATGACCAACAAACATTTCTCTACCACTTCACTAACCTTTCTCTTAGTTCCCATGCCTAGCTGAACTAACCAAGATTTGCTATGCTTTACTTTCTTCAAATCACAAGTCTCCACTACTATAGGAGTAATGTAATTGTGAGTAGAACCAGGGTCAATCAAAATAGAAACATATTTCTCAACAATATTACCTGCAACTTCAACCACAATTGACTGGTGATATGCCTGGAGGTCCTCCAGTGTTGCATAAATCCTAGGGATGACCCTTGCTACTCGACCCACTGTTTCTGCCTCTTAAATGTTGTAAGCTGGATTTGCATTCTCATTCTCAAGTGGACAATTCCTGCGCATGTGGGGTCCTCCACATTTCCAACATTGGAGAGGTTCTCGGATCTGATGTGGCTCTTTAGGATTTTCTCCCATCACTTTGGCTAGCTGCTTCTTAACTTGGAATGGCTACTTTTGCTGATTCCTGAAGTTGGAAGGTTTGAAACCTTTCTTCCTCTGGTCAAACTTCTCATTCTTTTTGTCCTTCCATGTCTTATGGTAATCAGGTTTACCTTTTCTTTGCTCATAGCAATACTTAGACTTCCATATCACTTCTTCTAGAGTTATAGGTTCATAAATCTCAATTCTGTCTTTGTAAGACTGAGGCAATCCACTCAGGAAACACTGGATCTTCACCTTCTCATCTTTGATGTACCTGACATACCTCAAAATTTCTAGGAACTTGTTTGCATACTCTTCCATGGTCTGTTGTCCTAACTTCAGCTCATGGAATTCCTTAATCTTATAATCATAGTACCTTCCAGAGAAGTAATTTTGCTTGAAATACTTCTAGAACTGCTTCCACACAATATTCCTTTCATTAATCTTTTTCACTTGCTTGAAGTGCTCCCACCATATGGATACTCTTCCAGTCAAATTGAATATGGCTATCCTAGCCTTCATATTTCCAGAGTAGTCTTGGAATTGGAAATATTTTCTCATCCCAAGAATCCAAGCTTTAGCTTCTTCACCATTCTTTATCTAACCATTAAAGGTAGGAGGCCTTGCCTTCTTAAATTCATCACGCGAACGGTTCTGGTAGTGCCTATTTTTCTTACTCTTGTGAGAAGAAGAACTTGAACCATCAGTGGATCCTTCGGATTTAGATGACCCACTAGGAGATCTCCTTCTTCTTCTTCTAGTAGTTCTTTTACTTCCTCTTTCTCTTACTGTTCGGTCCCTAGAGTTCATCCTCCTCTGGATGTCTGTCAAAATATGTAGCACTGATGCATTCAGTTGATTCTTCTCTTCCTGAGCCTTAACTAATATTTCATTATCTTCGCTGTAACTTTGCATATCCACCCTTAGGCTTCTCATGGTGGATGCAAAATCTGGAGGGGTATCTTGAAATCTTCTCCCATTTGACTCTGTCTCAGCATTCCCAACTCGAATGTTTTTTCCCTTAGCATATTCCTCATAATCATTGGGATCCTGTGCATCATTCATACTGAAGGTTATCATGGATGAACCGCAACTTACTTTACCGCAATGCACTATGTGGAATGCTGCTCTTTGGAGGTGACTATAACTCTGCAAAATGTGTTAATAATTTTTTTTTGCTACCTGCATAACATTCACATGAATTTATAGATTACTTACCTTCATCTGGAAAAATCTCATATTGATAACTTTCTCAAAAACAAGATTTCCTTTCACAATAACAACTGTCTGAAGGGGACGACGAGGGTCAAGGGGGATTGCCCCTTGTGGCTTCGATTTCAATTTTGATTTCACACAATCTGGTGCATAACCTTGCTACCAATTTTCATCTTTCTGGGCATGTGCAACCCCACTAAAAAGCCTACTGAATTTTGTGTTTCGGAGAAAATTTTATTTTTCCTCCGACATGGCGGCTCCAATTTCCTCTTCCACCCACTTTCGTAGCGACTCCTTCTTCCTTTCTCACCCATCGCCATAGTGACTTGATCTTTAGTTTTCTTCCGCTATGTCGAAAGGATATTTAGCTTTCACCCACTGCCATTACGGCTCACTTTTGGCCAACACAGCCACTAGTGTGACTCCCTCTTCATTACTCTTCTACCGTTACGGAAATATTTGCCATTTCCAGCTGCCATTGCGGCTTGATCTTCTTCTTCATCCTACCACTATGCATCGGAAGAGTTTCTTATTTTCATCCGATCGGTCCTTTTTCCTCCATCATCTCTCTTTTCTTTTTCCACCCACTGCCACCGCCATCAACTACAATTTATTTTTCCAGCCGCCACCATAGAGGATCGACTTTCGGTTTCTGGACGCCGTTGCGGTTCATTCTTCTTTTTCTAGTCGTCGCTATGTCGTCTCCATTTCCATCTTTCCTCCACTATCACAGAAGATATTCTTTATTCTCTCATGGATAAGTCTTTCGCCATTGCGGAAATTTTTCATACTTTCGCCCGTTATGTCGGCTCAATTTCGACTTCCCTACCGCCGAGGAAGAATTCTCATACATAGAAATTTTTTTTCAGAATTTTCTCATCGACTTGCCTCGACCGCCACACAAACGTCGGATCGAACCTACCAAACTAGCTGTCATTGTGGTTCATCTCCTAGAATCCAGCTACTATGTCGGTGATGAACAGAACAACACCATCGATGTATCGACTCCTTTTTTTGGCGACCTAGCCGCTACAACGGCTCCTTCTTCTGTTTGCCGCCACTGTGGGTCAATCATCAATACTCGTCTGCCACATTGGTAAAAAGGAAAGCAAACTAGCCACCGTTGTGGCCCTACTTTAGCCACCCCAGCCACTACAACGGTTCATCTTGGGATTTCTCAACCGCCAAAGGGAGTTTTCACACTTAGGAAAATTTTCAAATTTTTTTCTGTCAGCTTCTTTTCCTACTGTTGAACATAAATATTGATTCCTCCTCTGTCAGCTGCTCATCTTGGCCCATTGAGGTCCAAAGCTATAACTTGAGCTCTGATACCAAGCTGTCACATCCCCACCCTTCTATCGGCGAGAGGACACGACTATAATGCTAACAATCAGGGCAATCTAGCCCCATGAACATAAAATGAAATGCATTGAACTTAAACATACATAGATGGATAAAATGCAATACACATCAGAAGCATTTACATTTTATTCAACACATTCACAACATTTTAACATGTTCATACTAAATCATAAACACATATACAGATGCAGAGATAAAATAGGCAAGAATACTTATCTTGAAATAAGTTTGTCCCGCAACCAGCTACGTCGCTGCAACGTTCCACCCAACCATAGGCCAGTGCGCTCATTAATATCTCAGCAACACTGCCACCCTCGAGCTAGGAATTATTCTCACAAGGAATAAGGGAATGCTATTAGACTCACACATAGCCAAGGATATATCAAAATGCAGCCAAGCCAACACAGTTGTGTTTATCAGGCTAGAAAGGAGTTGGAAAGGCTGGATGCTAAGCTAGTGAGATCGACCATAGAGCTATGGACACCTGCACTAGATCTATCCTGGCTTCTAAAACATCTGCACACCCAACACAAGGAAGCATCCCCTTCTCTGCTATATAGTCCCTCAGGCTATGCCTTCCATTCCAGTGTTGTTCAATGTGTGCAAAGAAGAAAGCAAACCCTCTAGCTCTGTCTGTGAGGTTCCTTATTCCACTAGGTTTATCAAGCTAGGTTAGACCCCATTTCCACTCCAAAAATAGTTCAAACCAAAATAGCAGAGGCAGACACAACAATTTCTAGATCTGGGATTGATGAAAATCGACTTGGGAGCCAAAAACGAATTTGTAGATGGGTAAAACAACCCCCTTAGCAACAATTTGAATTCTAGATTCGTTTATGGCTCTAAAATGGCCAAAAAAAACTCAATCGACACCCAAAATTCATGGCTCTATTCCCCCATTGGCTGTGCAACACTGAAACACGAAATTCCCCAACTGTGGAGAGGTGGAAACAACACAAAAACACCCAGGAGTGATCCCAACCATTGAACATTAAAAAAGAACACTTCCCATCCCTGGAAAAAATGAAGAACACATCAGTGAATGTAAATGGTGAATGACAGGGGCTCCCAAAATCATGGGGAAGACCAAAAACATGAATGAATACCCACACAGGAAATCCCAGCTGCCTGCAAGAGCCCAACGTGAAAGAGAATCATGAGAAAAATGGAAAACGTGGATGCTTGGCAGAATGGCATACGCTTTTTGGGATTTTCCTTTCCGAGGAAGTTAGAACACGTTTTTCAAAAATGGGTTCTCTTCCCAATTCAAATTTTTTCCCATACTGTTCCCATTCCATGCAATAACTAACTCAACCACATTCCAGAAAAAATAAATGATTGGGGAAAAAGAGAAGAAAGGTAGTTGACATATTGATGGGTTCTCTCATGGACATTTGGTTTTTCCCCATTGGCCCCAAAAGTTAAATATCCCCCCCTTTTATGCTTAGGAATCATGCCCCCATCTCATTATTGTTGCATTGACATAGCTGGTTGTGGGTTTTTAATTAATTTCATATTTACATGATGATTTAAAAATCATAACGTGCCTGGATAGCACAAAATATCATCGGCACGTATTTAATCACTGAAACATAAAAATGATAATCCATGGTGGGGATTTTTGCCTTAGCTCCTCACCACGATTAATTACAATATATACATCATATGCATTTAATGAAAACGGGGTCAAAACTGGGGTGTTACAGTGCTCTTCTACCTTAGGTGAAAGTTGCATTGAATTTGTGACAAAGGACAAAATCCTTATAACCACTTGTGGATAATGCAACTCTATCTACCTCTCTTACCATCGATTGTATCTTTTAGGTTGGTTTGTGAAAACATGGCAAGTGAACTTGAATTGTAGATGTATTTGATAGTTTTGACTATAAACAACAAGTATAGTAGGGGAAAACTAGATAGTATGTATGCCAATTGTATTAGGTTTGAGGAAGGGTTGTGCAAGGTCTGTGAAAAACATAGTGGGTCGAATGAACGTATGATAGTGTTGACTATGAGATGTGCAAAGCAATGCTGGACTTACCTTCCAAATCTCTACCAATTTATATGATTTGGTTGACATATGATGTCATATCCTTATGTTATGTATTAGATAAGAACATAGCAAAATATCCAACAAGGCTAGACAAGAATGAAATGAGGGTTTAGACAGACGGTGGGAGAAAGGGTGAAAAAGGTGGTAGTTGTGGTAATTAAAAACAAAAAAAGGTATTGCATGTTAGGGCATGCGTGGAACTTCCAAGTGGTGGTTTTTGGATCGCCAATGTTCCCTCAACGTGGCTCATATAGGTGGAAAAGTGAACAATATGTGAGAGGTTTTTTCCATAAGAATTCCAATTTGCAACTATTTTTTGCAAAGACAAACAAGATCCCAAACAGACCTCTTGTTGCAACAATTTGTTGTATTGTTTGTTCTCTTTTCCAAAACAAATGGTCCTTGTACATTCCAAAATTTCTTCATCAACCATTCGTCGGTAACCATTATTGCATTTACATTAGTAGTACATAAACATATTGTCTTTATTGATAAAGACACATTTTCCCAAATAGCCCACTTGTTGGAACACATTGTTCTATTGTTTGTTTGCTCACCAAAGTAATATTTCCTTGCAGATTTTAAAAAGTACTGAGTTCCCATTATCAGATAACCATTGTTGCATTTACATTAGCACTACATAGATACATTGTCTTCAATGATAGAGAAAAATGGTTAAACAAAATTCGATCTCTCTAGGTATTAAGTGAGAGGATTCTTACACCAAACTTGCAAGATATTTTTGCAAAGAGAAAACTGATTAAATTCATGACTAGAGAAAACAAAATAAATACATGATTACAAAAACATCCACAAAATGCCTATGCAACAAAATCCACATTCCATATGGTGAGGCTAAGTATATGATATCTCTATTGCTGATGAGATGGAGTGTTTGCATTGCCTTAACATGTTGAGCTTGTTGCATTTTCCTCAGCCAAGTATGCATTTACTACACCTATTGGAATGCCAAATATTGGTTGAATGGATTGGTTTTAGTTTCCCATACAAGGATGAGGCCATTTTCCACATTGCAACCATTGGGGGATTGAAAAACCATAGTTCTAACTTGTGCTAAACACTCTTGTATTGACTAGAGGTGTTGCACTAGCATTTGATGCATAAATACTTGCAATTATAGGAGTTAGTGGAGGAGGTATACTAGGTAGATGATATTGATACAGCTGGATGTTTATGAGGTATTAGAAGAGTCATGGATTTTCTACAAGTGGATCTAATGCATTGGGCATGATCCTTCCTCCTTCACTCTCTATACATTGTTGCTATTAAATTGAGCACATAGATCTGTGGACAAACACACAACTCACAAGATAGATCACACAATTTACTTGGCAATTGAAGAATGAAATAGTGAAAAAATGGCTTGCAGCTGTCAATGCTTTCATTCATAAAAAATTAATTAGATAATAATTACAATAAAGTACAATGGCTAAATAGCCACAAGAAATTCAAATTCATGTGAGGAAATTCAAATTGATTAGACTCTACTTGACTGAATGGTTAAATGATGTTGTCTAAATCATTATCGAAGTTCATCGGAGTTCTAAATCACAACTCTAGTGTCTAATTCAATGTTAACTAAGGTTAACTGACTGTGGTAGGTGAGGAATCCACCTCTCTTGCATGCAGCCATGCAAACCTAGTGCTAAATGAATGTAGAGGACTAGAACTGAATGTAACTGACTCCTAACTGAGCTTGACTAGTCACCAACTCAACTCAACTGAACTGGGTTGGTATCGACAATCCTAGTGGCTCCTAAATTGTAGGGATTGATCTGGGAGGCTCCTAAAATAATACATGCAAGTGCAATCAGTGGAAGTAGGCCTCAATTAGTGTTCCCCACACTTTAGTAACTGGAACATGTGCCCCAATTAGGCCAAGTGGACCCAATGGTGCTAGTGACTAAAACTAGACTGGATGGACTCCTGATTTAGACATGAATCTTGATTTAGACATATGACCAAATTGGACAAAGGAGGATTAATAATCCTAACACCCCCACTGAATTCTAACTTGTACAATATATGGGCCCTGGTAACTAAGACCATAGGTCACCCATTACATCAAGTAAAGTAAAGTAATTTCTCAATACAAGGAACCGAGGAAAAAACCACATGGGAAAAAATCCCCCCCTCTAACTAAGCAGATAGAATCAGGATTCAAGTTTGAAAAACTTGAAAATGTGTTGTTGCAATCTCTGTGATGTAGTGGAGTAGCATGCATGATGTTATATGCATAGGTATCTTGGGGCCTGGAATGCAGACTTCTCCATCTTCTCCCAAAATGATGATGGAAGGAAGGAGGAATGTAACCTTTATCTCTTACTGGATGAAGAGGTGTATGATCAGCTCTATTATTCTGAATGTAGTGAGACTGAGCCATTGCCATGTAGCATATTATAGGGGTCTATTGGATCTCTCTGAAGGAGGTAAGATTGCATGACATAGCATAAGGGTCTTTCCCTTCTGAGTGTCAAGTGATTTTCTAGTCATCTTCCTAGCTTCCAGTTTCGAAGTAGGGATTGGATCTAGATCTGAATCACCCTGAATCTCAATCTCATAAACTGATATAGTTGGATCTGTAATACTAGTGGAAGCTGTAAAAGAAGTAAATGAAATGATTTTACCTTCCCTTGCAAGTGGCTGCTGAGAGTGCACTGGTTTTGAAAATGGCATGAAGTGTGAGAACTAATATGCCTTGGAGGCATGATTTGCAACATCCTTCACTATGATGTTCCCAGTAGAGATCTCTGTGATCTGCACTAAGTTAGGACCAAAGATCACTCGCTTTGGAGAGCTAATATGAGTCATTTGGTATACAGATAACAGGTTTGAAGCTAGGGAGGGAACATAACGCACATCTTTGAACCTTCCATGTTCAATCTTGATAAAGGCCTTCCCTTTGGTTTGAAATTTATTGTTATTTACCAACTGAATACTAGGACCATCAAAATACTGTAAAGAAGAGAATGATTCTATGGATATAACCATATGATTGGAAGCTCCATAATAAATGAGGAAGACATGTGCTGTTGAGCAGCTATCCTTCAGTGCATGAACTTTTTTGAATTAATCTTTAGTGTCTTCAGTGTCTTCTATGTTGTCATCCTTCCTTGTGCTAGCAGGTGCAACAATGTTATGTTTCTACAGAAGGAGAGTCATTTCCTCAATTTGTCTTCTCATATAGGAGCTTTCTGGATGAAATCCCCTTCCACAGTAGGAACAAAGGGTTTTTCCTTTGCCATTCTTCTTACTTCTTTTCGAACCTGAGGCTCATTTGACTTCTCTTTCTTCACAGGAGAATCATCCTTTTGCTTCCCTTTATGATTCGCTACCTTAGGTCCTCCTACAACCAGTGCTTGATCTTTGGAAGATTGAATGATCCCCATTTGGATTAACTTGTCAAGCTCATTAGTGAGAGATTCAATGAAAGCATCAAGAGTGGGATCTTCTAATTTGGAGTAGTGAGCCTCACCGATTGAAAATTTGATACAAAGAGTGATTAGTCTGCACTGATTTTTGAGAGAATGGCAAGGATGAGTTGATCATCCTCCACAACCTTGCATAGCTTCAACTGGAATATCAGGTTCTTGAATTTTGTGAAGAATTCATTTAATTTTTTGAAGCTGGATGGATGAAGAGATATCAACTCATTCTCTGGCTGATGGACCCTCAATTGATCCTGCTTATAAAATAAGGAAGAAATCTTATCCCAAATGTCCTTGGGAGTCTTCAATCCTTTGATGTGGAAGAGAATATCTCGAGAGATACGGGCATCCAAAGGCTTCATCAAGCCTATTCTAGTATTTTTCTTTGTCATAATTAAGAACTGGCTCTACCTCTAACTCCATTGTGAGTTTGTAGAGCTTCTTGGTGTGAAGCAATGACTCCATGTCCTCCTTCCATTGGTGGTAGTTGAAGGAAGTGAGCTGCTCCATTGGATGGGCCATTTTGAATGCAGAAAAGAAGATAGAGCTGTTGTAGATAATGCAGTGAGGAGAAAGAGCTACGTGTAGCGAATGCTATGAGAAGAGCTGATAATCTGTAAATCACACAATCAAACAGACAAAATAAGGTTGTCAGTATGCACTTTTGGATTTTTCATCACACACAACATAGTTGATCAATCAATCTTGATCAACAATTCCTTTACTTGGGATATTAAGTGGTAAATTCTCCGCTTCTGGTGCAGTACTGGAAGGAGAAAATTTTCTAAAAATAAATGATCCAGCTGGAGATCTAAGGAGGAGAAGTTCCTTGTCTGCTGAGGCTTTGATACCATATTAAATTGAGCACATAGATCTGTGGACAAACACACAACTCACAAGATAGATCACACAATTTACTCAACAATTGAAGAATGAAACAGTGCAAAAATGGCTTGCAGCTGTGAATGCTTTCATTAATAAAAAATTAATTAGATAATAATTACAATAAAGTACAATGGCTAAATAGCCACAAGAAATTCGAATTCATGTGAGGAAATTCGAATTGATTAGACTCTACTTGACTGAATGGTTAACTGACCTTGTCTAAATCATTATTAGAGTTATAAATCACAACTCAAGTGTCTAATTAAGTGTTAACTAAGCTTAACTAATAGTGGTAGGTGAGGAATTCACCTCTCCTGCATGTAGCCATGCAAACCTAGAGGCTAACTGAATGTAGAGGACTAGAAATGAATGTAACTGACTCCTAACTGAGCTTGACGAGTCACCAACTCAACTCAACTAACCTGGGTTGGTATCGACACTCCCAGTGGCTCCTAAATTATAGGGATTGATCTAGGAGGTTCCTAAACAGATGCATGCAAGTGAAATCAATGGTAGTAGGCCTCAATTAGTGTTCCCCACACTTTAGTACTTGGAACATATGTCCTAATTAGGCTAAGTAGACCCAATGGTGCTAGTGACTAAAAACAGACTGGATGGACTCCCGATTTAGACATGACTCCTGATTTAGGCATATGACCAAATTAGATAAGGGAGGATTAATAATACTAGTATTTGCACCTTTAATTGTTCCCTTTCATGCCTTGCCACTTGTTTTTGGTTCTCTTTTTCTTGCTTCTATGTCACTCTTTGAATCCTTTCTTCTCTTCGTTGTTCTTTTATTACAATCCTTGCTTCCTTCTTCTCCTTTTCTCGGTATATCTTTTTTTTTTATGGCCTCCATATCCCACTTATTTTTCTCTTCCTCTACCAATAGTTTCATGTAGACATCTAGAGTGAGAAGCTGTGAACTCCTTCCTAGTCGAAGATTATGTAGTGTTCCCATTGATCGACTTCCTTGGACTCTCTCTAGTGGGAGATTTAGGAATTGGCCTAGCATTGGTGTGTTACTTGGAGGATTAGTTAGGGATGGCATTTCATTGCCATTGTATTCTCCCTATTATCCTTCAGTATCCACAAGGTTTTCTTCTTCCCCTCCAAATAACACATAGTAATTGGCATGCTCGTTGTTTATGGATGTTGGATGTGAAGGCATGTTGACTTTGATCATTGGTGTTGGATATAATATTTATGTTCATATTCATCATGGCATCTATCAACCACTCAGGTTGTTCAAATTGGCTTGGAATCGTCAAATGTTCCTCGGTTATCCTTGTTGTTTAACCACATAAACTCAAACAAACTAACATCTAGAGGTTGAAACCTATGAGTAGTATGTACAAGAAAAGTTAACAAGTCGATGCCCAATCTATTTGCCTCCTCGATGGCTTGTATGGCTATGTGGTTTCCATGACTATAAAAAATCAATAGTTGTTTGTTTTCAGGTGATACACAACCAAGAATAGATGCTTTAAAGTGATAAATCCAGTTCATAAACAACTCTTTGGTCATTTATGCATGGGGATGTGCATCCATGCATTCCCCTGGTTCGCAATTTTGGGTGTAGTTTTTCAACTGAATCTTACCCTCAAACAAATAGAACCTTAGAATTGATGCATAGATTTCATTTACATAAAACATAATGGTTATCCATTCCCTGCTCTTAGGAAGGATTTTTGGCACATTTCTGCTCCATCTCTTGGAAATTACATGCATGTCATAGTTCCTCCCTACTTGTAAACTGGTTTCGTCACAGTTCCATATATGGTATGGAATGTAGGCATGTTTCTCATATACAAATGATAATGTGTCATAGAACCTTGTCACAAATATGGGACGTGGATGTATAACCCTATCCCTATTGAGACCTTTTGTCATTTACAACACAAGCTCTGGATGCCTCATTTTAATCCTTGCCCACCATGATTTTCTTGAAAGGGTCGTTCCTAAAAGCGATGTGATTCAGGACTTCAATGTTGGGGTAGTACAAATAAATACGGGAGTGCAGTTAGGAAATTAATCTTTGAATGGATTTGGCATACCATGTCAGATTTGAGAAATAGTGGATTTGAGTTGTATCAATTCAATCCCATGTACCAATTGATCAATCTCCTTTCACCAAAAAACAAGCTCCTCCTCATCTTCTGCAGTCATCACCCTAAGGGGTCCTTTGCGCTTTGTATGAGTTAGGCCATTTATATAGTAGTGTATTGAAGTGGGGGTAACACCATGTTTTTGCATGGCTTCTCAAACATATTATCCATGGAATTATACATCATCAATTGTAGTGAGCATATCCTTCTCTATCCACCCTCTTATGACATTTATATTCTTGGTTGCACTTGCAACTTGCAATTTGGTTGGTTGAGGAGAAACTGGAATATCCTCGGTGTCACTGGGTTTTCCAAGCATACGAGAAGGGTTTTTGTTATCATTTACCTGGGGTAAGTCATTATGCTATCAATTGTCACTGCAAGTTATGTTGTTACCATCTACATGTTGTGGTTCTTCATCCGACGAACTGTGTTGTAACACTCCATATCTGGGAACCTGCCTCTTCGCATCCCTTGTATGGGGAGTTGCACGCCCTCTTGTCATGATAGAAATAAACCTACACACTACAATAAAAATTATAGAGTGCATTTTCTAATATGTTCTAGATTGAATGATCTTCCATGTATGGCCAAGAAAAATACATAGTCGATTTTATATTTTGGCCTTGGTCTTGTTAATTTAATAGTGGATGTTATATTTTCCAAGATATAGACTTGGTCTTGTTTTCCATCATTTGTTGTAGGCCTTGGGACCTTTGGCATTGCAACAACTTAGTCTGGGTGGAGTAATTTCATATTCTAATTATATGGACAGATTCATGTTTTTTTCCTAAGGATACATGCAGGAAGAACATTGTTGGGGCCAGAAATGGCCCTTTTTGACCATCCTTATTCACTCCTTTTTGCCCTATCCTACCCCATTGAGCATGCCAATTAAATGTTTTATCCTCACTCTGCTCTTCAATCCACCACGGTATGATTGGTTATTGTCTTATTTTATTAATACTTATGATTATGGTAATTAAGGCTTTGTATCTCTCAATATGCTAACATATGATGGTTTATAAAGGTATTTTGAGATATATAGACTGCAGGAAGATCGGGTTGAACATGCTACAAAAATGATGGGTATTCATCGCTCAAGCTGATCACCATCCATCCTACCATTGCCTCAAAGAATGCGGTCCCAGTATATTATTCCTGGAAAAGCTGTACAAAGATAGCTGCAACAGAATGCGACATATTTGGAGGTCAACAGTGTGCTGTTGCTCATGTATAGCTGTGATTTGAAGATATCATTATTCATGGGTCAATTAACAGTTTCCCTATATTTCCTTATCTTTCATCCTGCCATGGTTGTAACAGTTGTTGCAATTTAGGGCGCCTGAAGATCAGAGATCTTCACGGTTGCCCAATAATAGGGATAGGATGTTATGATTTACATTGTATAAATATGGAGAACTGTTCTAAGCCAAGGGTTAAACCCGTAACCAATTCATTGTATTAGCTATGACTGAGAATTGTGTAATGGATCTGCCTTTTTAATACAAGGAGTTACTTCAGATCTAAGGGTTTTAATGTGTGTTCATCTAACATCTCTGTGTGAAGGCTGGGCCCGCCTTCCCACAGGGATTGTTGAGTTAGATTAGGCATTTTAATTATTCTGTCGTGTGATGTTATGTTTAATTTCATTTCTTCATAGGAAGCTGTGACAGTTGTGGATTGACATTGTGTTATTCATTGCATCTCTTGGAAAGCTGTAGTGGCATGGTGAAATAGTCGACTGAGTAGGTAATTATTCCTTATGCAATTCACGTGGTAGCTGTAACAACTCTGTTAATCCTTAGATCTTTTAGTTGTTGTTTCCATGAATCCTCGTAGTTTGTTCCTTACTTTTATGGTTGCAGAATTTCATTCCTGTACTTCGAATTCATAGGATAGATGAACTCAATTTCTATACTCTAAGTCCCTAGATTAACATTCAATTCATGTCTTTGGATTTCTAGAATAATCAGATTAAGATAAATGGGTTAATCATTAAGTGATTTGGAATAGGATCTCCTTTTCTGCAAAAGTAATCTAGATGTGATTTCATCTTTCAATTTCTAGATTAAAAATATCAGAAGGTAATTGTGACTGTATTCTTCAGAAGGTAACTAGATTAAGTGGATTCATGGGATGAGCATAGCCGAACAGAGGATAGGATTGTTCATTTATATCAATTCAATGTTTACGCATATATTGTGCATGTTATCCTTGAAATACAAGACTTCCCTCGGTTGACAATAAATATTGCACACTCTGTATGTTAGCTGCAATTCACTTGCATATTGGGTGCCCAACATTTTGGTGCCGTTGCCGGGGAGGATAATTATTAAACACTATCATAGTTGCATCCTGTAATTGTTTCTATTCAGTCTCTTTTAGTTTTTTGTTGGAATGATTTGGGTTGTATGAATACAATAAGGGTAAAGCATGATCATCTTCCAACTCCCAAAACCTCACAAAATACTAATAGTGTAGGTGGTCGAGGTCGTGGTCAAGGTCCACAATTGGGCAGAAGAACATTCATTGACGATCTTGTTGACAGAACTGATTCTTCTACCAGGGATCGCTATCAAGAAGCACCTATCAGAAGAATCCCTACCGATCCTGGGGTTCCAGCGTCAGGATCCATAGTGGAGAACACACGAGCAGCTGCAACATCCTCAAAAGCCCCTGAAGAGGAGGACAAAGTTAGTACAGTAGGATCTGCTGATCGAAGTCCAATATATCACATTAAAGGAAAGGTTGTAACTGAAGAGGAGTGGACACAATTCCATCAAAAATTTGTTGATCAGTGGAAGAATGAAGAGGATAAAACAGAAGAAGGAATGAGTAACATACACAAATATGATGAGGAATATGCAATGGGAGAAAACCATCATCATGAAGATCACTTCCTTCCTAAAGGAACGATGGCTACACTTCAGTTCCCAATTCAACAATCGAAAGGGACAACCCCTATGAAAAATATATTGCCATCGGTGTTGCCTCGCTTCCATGGAAAAGCGGTAGAGGATCCAAATGAATTTATTTGTGAGTTTGATATCCTCTGTCGTAGCTGTGACTACATCACCGATGCACAAAAGCTGAAGCTCTTCCCTGCCACTTTGAAGGACAATGCATTACGCTGGTTCATGAGCCTAGGAGGCAGAACTGTTACTAATTGGGACAGGATGAAACAAGTGTTCCTGGAGAAATATCAGGAATATTGCAACACCAAGGATAAGAGAGAAGAATTGTTTAAAATGGTGTAGAAGGAGGATGAAAGACTGGAATATTTTGTAGAGAGGCTTTTATACAATGTGCAAAGAGCTAGACAGATGAACATGGGATTATATGTGCTTAATATAATCCTGCTTCATAGGATTAGGGATGATTGCCTAGATATGTTAAACTTGTTAGGAAGGGGGGATATCTCCAAGGAGTCTTTCGAGAAAATTGTGGAATTTTGTAAAAGGTACTCCAGGGAATCCTCTAGGAATAATAGGCAGGAGAAACAGGATAAGCTAGAACGTGATGTCTTTAATAGAACTCAGAAGTCATCCAATGGAGGAGCCACCCATGTAGAGATAGGAAACCTCCTTGAAAATTTCAAAACACAAATGATGAGCTCTATCTCCTTGGAAATCGACGTCCTGAGGGCAAAGCAAAAACAGACAGTAGAGGATCTCACACTAGGTGTGTTCTGTCCTCGATGTAGAAAGAACCACCCTCTGAAGGAGTGCCTGCTCGACAAGGTAGAAGTGTGTCAGCTGTGTGAACTGAACCATGACACAAAAGAATTCCCATTGCTTCCCCAAGTGAAGGTTGTTCTGCTGGCATCAACTCCAGAGGTGGAACCGACCTACTTCATTGCAAAAAAGAAGCCCTGTCAGCCCCAAAACCAAGGTATGACTCTAGACTCGTTTCCATTTTTGAATAACATGAATAATTGGAATAATATGCAGAATGTGAATACACAATTCCCTTCATCTTATTCTGAATGGAACTCCTCTCAACCTTCGATGCAAAATTATAACTCCTGGAATCCCTGGGTTTAGCCACCACAGCCACCACACTAACCATCTTCTTGGTCTCCTGGATGGAGGAATTTCCATCCAGGGAATAAGTTTCCTCAACAACCTCCTCATTGATAGCAACCATACCCTCCTCAATATCCTCAATATCCTCCATATCCTCATCAACAGTCATAGCTACAGTTGCAAAACAATGCTGCCCCTAATATACCGATACGACCCCAGCTGCCTGCTCAACCTAATACTAACCCAAAAAATAAAACAGTCCATCAATTTGAGACTGTCAACATGCCTGCCTACTCCCTTTCTCCCGTGCCTTGTAATGATATTCGCTTACGATCACGAAAAGTAGTAGAGCATGTAATCATTGAAGATGTTCCATCCCCTGTACATGAAGAAGGGGTGAATCCACAACATCTATCTAGTATGACCCCCATCATTGAAGATGCTGAACATCCCACTAATGGGTTGGATGAAACACATAATGATATATCTAGCGATACATAGCCCACCCAACTGATTAGGCAACCACCGTATCCCGAGATATTAATGCTACCAAGGGTAGGGGGACAACCTTAGTTTAACCTCTTAGGAGAGTTAAAGAATCTTTGTGTTAAAATTCCCCTCCTTCAACCTCTTCAAGACGTACCTATCTATGCTAGAACTGTTCAGGATCTCTACACAAAGAAACCAAGAAGGAAACCCAGAGATCCTCCCACTGTTCATGTCATAGGGAAATTATCTGCATTAATAATGGAAAAAACCCTTTTGGCCAAATATGACGATCTTGGGAATCCCACTATCACTGCACAGATTGGACATACATAGATACCCAATGTATTGGTAGATTTAGGAGAAATGATTAATGTCATGACAATTGAAACTATAAGAAAACTTGGGCTCACTACTATTAGGCCAACCCCCACCATTTTAGAACTGGAAGATAGATCCACCATTAAACTAGAGGGAATTTTGGATGATCTTGTCATCTCAGTTGATTCTTGGGAGTACCCTGCTGACTTCTTGGTTTGACAACCTAAGTCACAGCTAGGAGGACACCCACTGATCCTGGGAAGGCCTTGGTTAGCCACAGCTGATGCTTGCATTAGCTGTCAATCTGGGTCTATGACCATATCAAATGGCACCGAGACAAAGAACCTCACTCTCTATCCTCGAGCTCGGCTGAGCCTAGAAGCTAAAAATTCCGTATGGATGGAGCCAGAGGAAGAAGAGGGAATTCAACCATTATTAACTATAGGGAAGGATTTAAATTTTAAGGATGAAACTGAAGACGATGCCATTAATAATTTCATCAGTGAACCCACTTCGGTCAATAAAAAAGTTTATCAAATCCTGAACATTACTCTGGGTGAGGAAGAACAAGAAAATCTCATAGAAGAAGCACTAGTCAATGACACACATATAATCCCAGTATTGAAAAATTTGAAAAGTATTCCCATCGAGGTAGAATCTAGAAAAACCATGAATATTTTCCCCAGCCTCTTAGATGAACATAAGCGCCTGATTAGTCTCTTAAAAGAACACAAGGAGGAATTTTCCTGGGATTATACAAACATGAGGGGTATTCCCTCTAACCTGTGCACCCATCATATTTATATTAAAAGTGACTCCTGGCATGTGTGCCAACCTCAACGATGAATGAACCCCAATATTAGGGACATAGTGAAGGAAGAAATTCATAAACTCTTGGAAGTGGGATTTATATATCCTATTTCAGACAGCGAGTGGGTGTACCTGCTTGTAATTATACCCAAGAAAAATGGTAAATGGAGAGTCTGTGTCGATTATAGGGAACTAAACAAGGCCACACAAAAATACCATTTTCCCTTTCCCTTTATCGATCACGTACTCGACACCTTATCAGGGAAGAAGTTCTTCTCCTTCTTGGATGGGTTTAGCGGGTACAATTAGATTCATATTGCTCCTGAAGACCAAGATAAAATTACCTTCACCTACCCCTGGGGAACATTTGCTTACAAAGTGCTTCCCTTTGGTTTATGTAATGCACCAACAACGTTTCAAAGAGTTGTGATCGGCATATTTTTAGAATTAGTTAATGATAGTATGGAAATTTTTATGGATGATTTTACTCCTTATGGCAAAAATTTTGAAGAAGCACTGGAAAATTTGAAAAAAGGTTTTAACTCACTGTGAACAGACCCAACTCTCTTTAAGCACTGAAAAGTGCCATATGGTGATGAGTGAAGGAGTAGTATTGGGGCATTTCATCTCTGCTGATGGAATCCAGGTGGATCCCTCGAAAATTAGGGTAATAAAAAATATACCTATTCCTGCCACTCAAAAAGAAGTGCGGAGTTTCCTAGGGCATGCTGGATATTACTAAAGATTTATAGAAAATTTTTCCAAACTTGCCTCCCCTTTGTTTTCACTGTTAATGAAGGACATGCAATTTGTTAGGAATGAAGCATGCCAGACAATGTTTGTTAAGCTTAAGGAGAAGCCGTCCACAGCTCCTATCTTAAGAGGACCCTATTGGACCCTACCCTTCCACATTTCTTCAGATGCTTCTGATATCACTATTGGAGCAGTCTTAGGTCAGTAGGATGGCCAAGTATCTTATGCAATTTATTATATTAGCAAAAACTTAGCCCCTGCTAAACTTAATTATACTGTCACTGAGAAGGAGTTCCTAGCTATTGTTTACTCCATTAACAAATTTTGACATTACATTACTGGATATCCTACATTTGTGCACACTGACCACTCTGCCATTAAATATCTCATGAATAAACCTGTTACTAATGCCAGAGTGACTAGATGGATTTTATTATTACAGGAATTTTATATTACCATTATAGATAAACCTGGAAAAGAAAATGTTGTCGCTGATTTTTTATCTCGTTTCACTAACAGTGATGATAATTTGCCTGTCGAGGACTCTTTTCCAGATGAACACTTATTTGCAGTTTCAGCTCACTCCCCTTGATATGCAGATGTCTCTAATTACTTGGCTATAGGAAAGCTTCCGGCACATATGTCCAAAAGAGAAAAGAGAAAAATCATCTAGCAAAGTGCCAGGTATTGTTGGGCAAACGGTCACCTCTTTTACACAGGTCCTGATCTTGAGATCAAAATATGTGTAAGAGAAGATGAAATATTCCATATACTGAAGGCCTGCCATGATGAACCTTGTGGGGGACATTTTGTAGACAGAAGGACATGACACAAAGCGCTGCGAATGGGATATTATTGGCCGACTCTTTTCAGGGATGCAAAAATATATGTCCAGTCTTGTGATAGCTGCCAAAGGATGGGTCACCCGAATAGATTAGATCAAATGCCTCTGCAACCGCAATCAGTAATTGAACCCTTTGATAGATGGGCCCTAGATTTTGTTGGCCCTATCAGTCCTCATTCCAAGCATAAAGCCTACCTCTTGGTCTGTACCAATTATATGACAAAATGGGTAGAAGTTGTGGCTCTGGCAAAAGATAATGACTAGGTTGTGATTGACTTCCTGTATAGTGAAATAGTTACCCATTTTGGGGTACCTAAGGAAGTAGTTACTGATGGAGGACCGCATTTTATGTCGCATCAATTTGAAGCTTTGCTATGGACATACCATGTTCAGCATTGGGTAGCTTCACCTTACCATCCCCAAGCCAATGCCCAGGTGGAAAGCACTAAAAAATTCATTGAAGCTATCCTCACCAAGACGGTCAAGAGCCATCATAGAGACTGGGCTGACAGAATTTCAGAACCATTATGGGTGTATCGCACCACTTGGCGTAACACTACAGGTTTCTCTCCTTATGACTTAGTGTATGGGAAAAGTGTCATCTTCCCAATTGAATTTGAAATTAAGAATTTGAAGATGGCCACAGAAGTAAACCTAGATGTAACTGAAGCCCAGAAGAGGAGATTGAACCAATTGAATGAACTGGATGAGAATCGGTTGGCTGCCGTGGACCAGAAAGTGTTAATTCAGCAACAGAGATCTAATTGGAATGACCGATTCATCAAAAAGAAGGTCTTCTGTGAGGGAGACTGGGCACTATTATACGATCCCAGATTCAAAAGATATTTCAAGGGAAAATTACGCACAAGATGGTTGGGCCCATACCTAGTAGACAGAGTATTTGATAATGGTACAGTCCTCCTGGTAACCATCGTTGAAAACCGTGCACCATTATTTTCCAATGGTTACAGGCTGCGATTGTACCATAAACCCATTTCAAAGGATTCATTTATCTCACAAATTGCAGCTGATTCTGATTACCAGCAAGCACAAGGGCAGGAATTTTTCTCTGCCTCTGTCAATCCTTAATTGGTCACCATAAATCGCATATGAATCTTTGTACATAAATAAATGTTTTTTTCCTGTTAGTGTTATCTTTTCTTTTGCACTTGATCCATTTTTTGTTGTTGTTTTTTTCTAAAAATGTGCAGGAAAGTGCCCAAGAATGGTAGTCATATTGAGCCTGTTGAACAAAGTCATTTTTCTGTGACTTCCTGCACCAACCTTTTTCCCTTAATAAACCTATCGCAGATGCAACACCCTTTTCCGATAGATGCAACACCTTTTTTCGGCAGCTGCAACACCCTTTTTCCGGCAACTGCAACACCCTTTTTTCGACAACTATAACACCCTTTTTTGGCAGCTGCAACACTCTTTTTCCATAGCTGTGACACCTTTTCCAGCCGCTGCGATACCGTTCCCAGTAGCTGTAACACCCTGAAACTTTGCCTTCTTCCGTTTCCACAGTTGCGACCCCGTTTTACTTTTGCCCATAAATCTCATTTTGTGCAGCTGTAGCACATCCTTTTTCCGTCCGTCTAGCATTCTTTTATCCTTTTTCTCTAGCTGTGACCCTTTTTCCAGCAGCTGTGACATCTTTTCCGGCAGTTGCGACATCTTTTCTGGCAGCTGCGACATCTTTTCTGGCAGCTGTAACTCCGCTACATTTGGCTGATTTTTTGATCATTCAAGGCCGTGCCTCTGCTTTGATCTCTTTATGGCCTACGGCTGTGACTCTTTGTGACTCCTGTGTTATTGGAAGATCTTTTTAAAGATAGAAAATCCTCTAGATATGGCTCTGATTTCTGATGTCGACAATTTGACTCATAATGTAGTATTCATCATGTTTCCGACCATTTTAACACGATGGTTTTTGGTTCACCGACAGAAAAGGTTATTACAGCACCCATGTAATAATGATTACATTTAACGACTGCACAACACATGGGTTCAGCTTTCGCAACGACTGCAATCACATGTTCTATTATTCCCCAAAGGACATTCATCGCGCATTTTCAAAGGTATGGCTTTGATTAACCACTTGATTAAGTATCAATATGATTTGACAATATCAGTCATACCTCCCTTTTTATTCCCATTATTGCATCGATTAACTCTCTGCTCATGTGACGTAATGACTAATTATGATACCTAATAACTGCCACCTTTCCCAATTTGGGATAAAATTTCAAATAATCCAATGCGCTGAAACTTTCCAAATTTGCCTAACTGTCCTCTCAGTCGTCCATGCATACTCTGTGCTGTAACCTCCATTGTAAGAATCTATAATCTATTGAATTGCACTATAATTCTGAAGACAGAAACATGGGTATTCCTGCTCATTATGAACCTTCAAACATGCGAGACCTTAGATGAAATGCTGTAGTCTTTGCTATCTTTCAAGTTGCCGGTTGGATGGAATTTTTCAAACGCTTGAATGGGTTTCACCGTGAAGCAACTTTACAGTTCGCTTTGAATCTTACAGAAACCCACTCAGAGGTTTGGGGATTGTGCATTGATGTTTATGAATCCATAATGGCTGAGGTCACTGGTATTCCTCAGGTAGGAATAGCTTGGTTCGGACATCAAATCCCCACTACTGCAGCAGTATAGGACTTTCTAATAGAAGGGGAGCAGGTTCAAATGACACAAAGGGGGATAGTATTACAAGCATTGCCATGGCCATGGAATCAATTCATTGTCTTTCTCAAGAAATACATCACCTGTGAAGGTAGGTACCAAACTGTCTATCATTCTAAATTCCCTTTACTATCTCATCTTCATCACAGGGTTCTGTTAAATATTCCATATTATTTGCTCAACGATTTACATCATATGGCGGGGTTTGTTCGAGTTTCCAAACATCCACTTTCCTCACTGACCCACCATGGCCTAATTAAATTGATAATATTAAGAACCCTTGCTCAACACAATATAACCTGGGAGCAATTTACAGCCCAAGTTCAGGAACTCACTCCTTTGCCCGGTGTTCCAATAGAAGAGGAAAAAAATCAAGAGGAACTGGTCTATCCATAGTTGGGGGGGAATGTAGAGCAACAGGAGGCTCGCAGACCCTCCAAAATAGTTGCGGGGGGATATGAAACTGGATTAGAGGATCATTCAGGGGCATAAGCAGAACATTTGGGAGAGGATGTACATGAAAACCCTGTGGAATAACTAAATAGTAGGGTAGCTCTGACAACAGAGGGTGAAGTTGGAGCAGCATTAGATGTTGCGATAGTTGAACCCAAATATGACAGAGCCATGGAAATAGAAGAAAACATTGAGATGATGACTATTGAATCCTCACCTGAATGGGGAGGAACGTTGATTGAGGAAAAGCAACCCGAAGAACAAGAAGATGCTGGAACTGGGGATATCTCTTCCACTTCAGCTATAAATATTGAAACTCCAGCACCACAAAGAAAAAGGAGGAGATCAAAGGATGAAAAAAAGGATGACATTAAGGCATCTCCACCAATAAGAAGGAAAAAAACTAGGTCAGTTGTAGCAGCAAGGGAAAGATGGGCAACCTTAGAAGCACAAATTGAGTTCCCCATTCTTAAAACCAAACCAATTGATGCCCCATAGAGGCTAGTCGAAGAAGAATCTCAAATTGAAGGACTTCTATTAAAAAAAAAACTATTAAAAGAGGAAGTCCAAGCACTCAGAAAAGAATTGGAAAATTGGAAAGAAGCATGTAGAAAATAGGGTGAAAGGAAGCTGCACACATTGGTAGAAGCTGCAGATCAATTGGAAGGATCAAATCCTACCGAGGCTAGCAATGAGGAAGAAAGAGTGGTCTGTCCCACCTGTGGAGAAATATTTAATGAATCAAGTTATAAGGTTGTAATTCGTGCCTTTACAACACAACAGTCTACACCTACAACTGAGGAAGGACAGGGACAACCAGATTTGAGAGATGATGGGACTCCCAAAGAGAAACTTCAGGAGAAGGAAGTTTCAGATTTGCAGGATGTTGCCACACAAGAACCAACATCCTTGAATACTACTCATTTGAGAGATGGTGAAAATCTCCAAGAAAAACTTCAGGAGAAGGAAGCTTAAGATGAGCAGGATGCTGCCACACAAGAACCAACATCCTTAAATATTCCTGTCAAAATTGCCACTAATCCTGGAACAGAGGAACCCGAGGATAAAGTTATTCCTAATTTTATGGATGAATATTGCATTGAGACCTTGAAATCCTCTCATGACACAGAAATAATAGACATAGAACCACAACAACAAAACAATGATGAAATTGAACAGGGTGCTTTCACACAAGAACCAACATCCTTGAGTGTTCTTGTCCAAGTGGCTGTCCAAGTGAGAGAAGAAGAACCAGGGACTGAAGGCACTTTGGAATTTAATGAAGAAATCTATACTACAACCCCAGAATTGTACCAGGACACAGAAATACTAGAAAAGGAGCCACAACAGCAGGGAGATGAAGAAGTGAGTCAGGATGTTGTCACACAAGAACCAACATCCTTGAAAATTGCAGTAGGGACTCTTGAAATGCAACAATAAATTAACCCTAAAGTGGATGTCATTCTTGATATGGATTGGGGTGAATATGAACAAGTTCAATCACAACCCTCAGGTGATACTGAAATCCTTGAGGAATAGTTGCATACTGAAGAAGACATCCAATCTCAGTAGCATGAGGAAAAAGAAGAACAGGGCTTTCTCACACAAGAACCAGTAGCTTCACAGCCCCTGGCTAAGATAGCAGCTAATGATCAGGTATAAAATGAAATTAAAATTCAGGAGGAAGTTTCTCCACAAGAACCAACGTCCTCATAGTCAGTTGCCAAAATTGCCAAGGGAGAACCCTAGAAAGAATATGCTGTTACATAGGAACCAACATCTCCAGAAGTGGTGGATGTTGTTGTTGAATATATTCCAGAAGAGGTTTCTCTCACATAAGAACCAGCACCCCTAGAATTAGCTTCAAATGTGCAGGATGTCCAA
Organism: Pseudotsuga menziesii; assembly: GCA_001517045.1. Classification (NCBI taxonomy): domain Eukaryota; kingdom Viridiplantae; phylum Streptophyta; class Pinopsida; order Pinales; family Pinaceae; genus Pseudotsuga; species Pseudotsuga menziesii. The sequence continues at coordinate 698,200 of LPNX010108261.1, forward strand.
TGTGGCACATTAGGTGACAAAGTGTGGATTGAACCCCTTCGAAATTTCATTGACCTGGATTCTGATAAGGAGGAGTATCCTGAAGAAGAAGAAGCCCTGAACCCTAAAACATAAATCTCAATTCTGAGAATGGAGGTAAGAAAATGGAAGAGCCAGGTGGAAGAATACCAAGAAGGGATAGTTTCCCTCACTAAACATAAAAATACCATCAGGAGACTATAGGGGAAATGGGCAGAAGAACGTATGACCCACAGAATTTGAGAAGAAGAGCTACAGAGCGAACTAAGGGAGATGAAAAAGTTCTAGTCTATGCAGAAGGAAAAAGAGCAGATGTATGCTCTTTCTCAAGAACTCCTGGGCACTAGGGTACCTTCCTCTTCTTACCCTGTCTTTTTATTTGAACAATTTATTTGGTTTAAGTTAAGGGATGTGAAAGAAGGGAGGTCATTTGAGATAACAACCTCAGCAAAATTCTTGGAAACATTTTTGAGAAGCAATTTTGAAGATCAGAATTTGCTGTGTGAATTATATTTGCATGATATGGCTTGTCCTCTGGACCACCATTCAAATCCTGTCCCTTTTTTAGGAGATGTTCAGTTGAGGGTTGCTTCTTTTGTGAGAAATCATGCTCGGTGGGAAAGGTATTTTCAAACCTTTTCTGACAATGAAGCCCATTCTTATCTGTGGGTCCGAAGTGAGCCTCAAAATCTTGGTATTTTTCTTGCTCGACACAGGAGTTTTCTCTCATGCCCCATCCAGACTCGGCACATAATGGAACTACAGGAGGAAGTTATTTCTACCTGTACTAACCATATTTCTATACACCAACAAGCAGCATTGGAAGGAAGTAAGCACAGATGGTAGGTTGCCTCTCCTACTCTCAGGAGCACAGACCCCTATTATTTTAGAAATTTTGAACAGGCACTTTCCAGGGTTGATGGTTATGTTGGATGTATTAGGGAGTGTGGGGCTAATTGACTTGGCCTGAAATTTAAATTTCCTCTCATATGGTGGCCAACAAAACCATACAAGATCGATTTATCACTGACCAAGGCAGAGGAGCAGCAATTTTGGAGATATTGGGTTGCCCATAGAGGGTTCATAGAAAAAGAAGGAACATCTAAGTTCCCCTACAACTTCTCTTCTCTCCATGAACATAGCACAGTGCAAGATTCAGATTCGGAATAATGGAGGTTGTTGCATGAGGACATGCAACATGACAGTTGGGGGGAGATGTTGGGCCTAGAAATGGCCCTTTTTGACCATCCTTATTCACTCCTTTTTTCCCTATCCTACCCCATTGAGCATGCTAATTAAATGTTTTATCCTCACTCTGCTCTTCAATCCACCATGGTATGATTGGTTATTGTCTTATTTTATTATTACTTATGATTATGGTAATTAAGGCTTTATATCTCTCAATATGCTAACATATGATGGTTTATAAAGGTATTTTGAGATATATAGACTGCAGGTAGATCGGGCTGAACATGCTACAAAAATGATGGGTATTCATCGCTCAAGCTAATCACCATACATCCTACCATTTCCTCAAAGAATGCGGTCCCAGTATATTATTCCTGACAAAGCTGTACAAAGATAATTGCAACAGAATGCGACAGATTTGGAGGTCAATAGTGTGCTGCTGCTCGTGTATAGCCATGATATGAAGATATCATTATTGCTGGGTCAATTAACAGTTTCCATATATTTCCTATCTTTCATCCTGCCACGATTATAATAACTGTTGTAATTTAGGGCGCTTGAAGATCAGAGATCTTCATGGCTGCCCAATAATAGGGATAGGATGTTATGATTTATATTGTATAAATATGGAGAACTGTTCTGAGCCAGGGGTTAAACCCGTAACCAATTCATTGTATTAGCTGTGACTGAGAATTGTGTAATGGATCTTCCTTTGTAATACAAGGAGTTACTTCATATCTAAGGGTTTTAACGTGTGTTCATCCAGCATCTCTGTGTGAAGGCTAGGCCTTCCTTCCCACAAGGATTGCTGAGTTAGATTAGGCATTTTAATTATTCTGTCATGTGATGCTATGTTTAATTTCATTTCTTCATATGAAGCTGTGACAGTTGTGGATTGACAGTGTGTTATTCATTACATCTCTTGGAAAGCTGTAGCGGCATGGTAAAACAGTCGACTGAGTAGGTAATTATTCCTTATGCAATTTGCATGTTAGCTGTAACAGCTCTGTTCATCCTTAGATATTTGAGTTGTTGTTTCCATGAATCCTCGCAGTTTGTTCCTTAATTTTATGGTTACAGAATTTCATTCCTGTAATTCGAATTCATAGGATAGCTGAACTCAATTTCTGTACTCTAAATCCCTAGATTAACATTCAATTCATGTCTTTGGATTTATAGAATAATTAGATTAAGATAGTTGGGTTAATCTTTAAGTGATTTGGAACATGATCTCCTTTTCTGCAAAATTAATCTAGATGTGATTTCATCTTTCGATTTCTAGATTAAGAATAGCAGAAGGTAATTGTGACTGTATTCTTTAGAAGGTAACTAGATTAAGTGGATTCTTGGGATGAGCATAGCCGAACAAAGAATAGGATTGTTCATTTACAACAATTTATTGTTTAAGCATATATTGTGCATGTTATCCTTGAAATACAAGACTTCCCTGGGTTGACAATAAATATTGCACACTCTGTATGTTAGCTGTAATTCACTTGCATATTGGGTGCCCAACAAACATGACGAGGAAACGTAGTTTGATAACATAGAGGAAAAACATATATTAAAAAATGGAGTCTAAAGAAAATACACATGAAAACATAGACAAGAAAAAGTTGTAGCTAACGTGGATTTAGCATCCATATCTTATTCACATGTCATTGATTTAGATGTAAGCTAAAATGCACACCACTCATCTTAGAAAATTGAAAAATATAGGCATCAGGCCTAAAACAATATTTTCACTTACCTCGGGTGGTTGATATAGATATTATATGGATTGAACATTGTTGGAAACATTGTTGATCAGCTCAAATTATTTGATAGACAACAAGGAAGATGTAGTAAGTTTCTTGCTCCTTTATAGATAATTCTAGTTAATTTGACTGGGTTGTGGAATTGGCATGGATTGCAAATACAAATTTATGGTTGAGTGCACAAGATTGTTTTTGGTGTGATCTAATGGTTGTGTAGATGTCTTGGTCGATCCTTGTGCTTTCATATTATTTAATGGATGATTAGATGTGTTTAATGAGAATGCATTTGTTGTTCTCTTTGCTTTCAAACATATTAATGTATGTGTTTGATGTGTTTAATGGTTTCATTCCATGATTTTAATGGGAGATTTGATGTATTTAGGTGTTTGGTCACCATTAATTGCACTAGAGGGAGTAGGAAGTTAAAAACCCATGCGAGAGAAGTTGATAGTCAAATTGCCCTTTTATTGTGTAGGTGAATTGGAATACGGCTCAGATGTGGATGTTTGATGGGAAATGTGAGGAATGATAGTTTAATGCACTTGGTTTCATATGCCATTCATTGGGGCTGACTTAATGGAACACATGTAGATGTGCTCAGTTCACTACAGGTTGATTTAAGGATATTGATCTACTGTAATGTCAGAACATTGCAGGATTTGGATGGGACAAGGCCATTTGTAAAGTTCTTATGGAATTTATGAGTATAATTACATAATTACATGCTATTAATGGATTTTTGTGGGATCATAAGTTATAAGGACCACCTTTGTATAAATTTTGGTTAGTATAAGAATATTTATATAAATATGCATACCCCCCTTTTAGATGTCTGATGTGACAATTTCTATGTCCACTTGTGGTACCCATTCACCCAAGGGAATCCCCATACTGCTCTTCATTTTCGGAGCATATCAGTTGGCACCAGATTTGGACTTTCTAAATCAATGGACCATTGAAGTCACAATTTGAACATAGTTGATTAAAATTTAGGTAATTATTAAATGGAGTCTAATCGATGGACCATTGAAACCACAAATTGAACATCGTGCATTGTAATTTAGATAATATTAAATAATATGTTAAATTTAGAAGAGTACTATCACAATGAAAAGCATAGCCTAAACATGCAACTATTTTACACGATTTTTTGGCTTGATTTCTAGCGATTCCAGTAAACAATTTCACAAAATTTTCAAATCACACAAGAACAGTGTTAGAATTTGCAGAGTGAGGGAGATCAAGGTTTTTTAGGGCACTAATTTCATTTATGCGCTTAAAAACGTGTGACAAACAAGATGAATTTCATATTTTGCTCAAACAAACGGTCGGAAAATAAAAAAAGGCACACGTTTAGACACCTCCCAGATGAAATATGAGTTGGAATTGGAAAAATACCTCAAACTGAAATTGTAAGTAAGGAAACAATTTAATTATCCAAGACTCAAAAGGAAACCAAATTATTTGACATCTAGGTTTGAAAATGAGTAAGAAAATAGATCCAATTCCTTGTTCAATTGTTTTTTGAAATATGAATATTATGATAAGCATCCTTCTATTTGAAATTGTTTGTAAGCATATGATGATTATTTTGAAATTATTGGTACGTAATGATAATTATGTATAAGATTAAATCTATTTTAATATAGAATTTAATAAACACAGGATGGATTAAAGTGATAAAAAAATTTATTTGTTTTTAGGTTTAGAATATTTGTGATTAAGATGAATTTATGTTGGTTTTTTATTATACAAATTTAGAATTAGTATAATTTTTATTTTTTTTTGGCGGGGGGGAATTCTTATTATACAATTATAGAAACTATTAAATAGGCATATAATCAAAATAAAAATTCTATAATAATGTGAAGGTTTTAAGATCACATCGAGGAATATGGAAAGAACCTATGATATAATTGAAGTAGAGGAAATCAAATAACTAACATGTTTGGCCTTTCAATTTCTATGTTTGTTGGATTTTAGTCTAACAATAGAATTGTTCTATATGGTTACTTGTAATTGTAATATTCAAGTGTACACTAGTTATAT
>LPNX010108261.1:703331-721551 GCA_001517045.1 Pseudotsuga menziesii
GAAAATCATGTGAAAGATATGTTATAGAATAATGCCATGAAATCATGTGAAAATGGTATCATAGGTTTATGTGCATACATTTGATTATATCCAAATTCTACTCCTTTATAATATGTCCAAATGGATTGAGACGAACCTGAGGCAACTAAGAAGCAATTCCTCTATCAGAAATAAAGCTTTTTTCACTTTATAATTAGTGTTTTTCATCTTAGGGGGTTTATCCCTAATATTTATTTCAATTAGATTCCCAATATTTAGTTTTTCGATGGAGCTCAAAGTTATATAAAATAGAAATCACTGACTCAATCATGATTGGTATCTAGCAATTAAGTAATGGACTTAGTCATTCATACACATGAACTTGACTTCATATGGGAAAAGAAATCTAATTGGGAAATGTGCTTTCCAAGAATACAATTGGATCAAGTACACCAAACATCATATCAATATTGGGTGAATGATTCCAAATAGAAGTGGAAATGACTTCACATACAACCATGCAATAATCAATGAGTAAAATAAATGGACCAATTAGGAATTTCATTAATCAAGTCGTACATACTATAGCATAATATTAGAAATGATATGTCTCAACATACTCCATTTAAAATCAATATCAAGGGACCAACAAGAGTCACTATTGATCATATTTATCTTATATATATAAAGGGTAAACATACCACTACAAACAAAAGGATTAATTAACTCATTGAAAATGTTTGTTATATGTACCAATACATAAAAGAGAGTAACACACCATATTACACTAATATGTGAGAATGAAGCACAAATACAAAATAGATAAGAGAGATGAATTACACATTAAATCCTTAAATAATAGGAGAACCTCCAACAAATATCCCAATACATCAGTATATCCAAATCTCCTCCCCCACTCCCTCCTCCCACAATAATGACTACATGCCATATACATATGCCTATTTACTGATTGCACATTTAGGCCCTTTAATGGGTCAACCCATATAACATATACATTTTCCCATTACATATACAATTACTCCCATATATGTGTTCCTTGGGGTCATATCAAAATATCCAAATTTGAAAAGTTTTTTCCTCAATGCTTTGTAGTTAAGGGATTTACATGTGATGAAACCAAGTAATATGAATTCATTATATTCCGGCTTTATTTCTATCACTAATGATGATCCATACTTCCAAATTAAACTTTTTGTTATCTTAGACCCCTGATAGTTGTTTGTTACGTAATTTTCTTTCCTTTGATTCCATGTGTTGCTGTTGTTGGCGATGTACATACACACCTTCAATCTTTTGTTTAACATCCCTAGGGGTCAAAATATATTCTATAGGAATTAATCTCATGTTTATAGAGTCAATAGTGGTCTCCTTAGACAAAACCCTAGACAAATCCTTAGTTTTTAGGGATTTGTGAACACAATCCCTAGAACTTAGGGATTTGTCCACTTCTCCTAGTCAAATACTTATAATTTAGGGATAAATGCACCTCAAGAGTTAGTTAAGGTGTATCACATCCTGTTTCCTCCTTTCTTTTAGGGATTAAGCTACTCTTGCATGAGTTTCCTCCCTTTTCTTGGATTTTGTGCACTTAAGTTAGGAATTAAGGCTCAAATTAACTAACTAATACACCCTAGTTGGCTAATTTTGCTGAATTAACTACCTAATAGGTTAATTTACATTAATCAAACTTCAATTTCATATGCAAAGTTGAGTTAAATATCTCATGAGTTAGTTTTTGGGCTAGTTAGTCTTGGCCACTCAAACATGGGAAAGTTTACTCTCCATGAAGAGCACATTTGTATAAAATTAGGCACAAAAGCACCTCATTGGAGTTCCCTAAGCCTAGTTACACCCTATCAGCTATTGCATGATCATTATTGGTTCCTTAAGAATGTGTACTTGATCATTTAGGGGTAATTATTGCGGGTTTCACTAGCCATTAAGCATATGCATATAATTAATTCTAATATCAGTGGTGTATATACAAAGGCCTACACCTCATCGATTAAGCATTCATTCATGTACTCTCTTTGAGAATTCCTTGTTTAATAAAGGTTAGTTGTTTGGATAATTATTTGTACCATTTCTCTTCTATATATTGGTGACACTATTATTGTTTTTTAGCTTCTATACCCATTGGCTCAAAATCTCACAATTGGGTGTTCCCATGAAGATGGGTAACAATTTTTAGCAAGCAAAGGGAGTGATTATGTTAAAATCATAGCTTGATAGAGTTGTTTTTAAGCCCTCGATCAAGATTTAAAAATATTGATCAAGTTATTAAATAAGCGCTCGATTGAACTATTTAAAAATGCTCAATTGAGGGCTACTAAAACCCTCATTCGATATTTATAACTTGATTGAGGGTTTTACTAACCCTCGATCGAGCATTTTTAAATAGCTCGATTGAGTGCTCATTGCTCGATGAAGCCACTACATTATAGACCCCTATTGAGCATTTCCAATCATTATAACTATAAAAACTTAACAAACCACAAATTATTTCATGGCATTTATTGCATATAAATTTAGTGAATGACTAATAGAGACAAGTTACAGATATGATAAATGTGTTATAGATATAATATATTTGTAATTAATGTTTAGAGATGAGAATGTTCCTATTCGTTTGAAGATATGGGTGCATATTAATTGAAGTTATAGATATGATTGATCAAATCTACGACTCCAATTACTCCGTGTCCCATATCTACAAACAAATATCTAGAGGAATTGGCGATAGTAATTCATTTACTTGATTCTTCTTCAAGGCATTTATTATTACCCATAGGTATAATTTTTATGTTTTAAATTATATTTTATTAAATTTTATTATCATATAATTATATGTTTTCCTTTCATTGAATTCGAAGAGATCGATGGACCATAAATGATAGCATCTTTCAAAAATTTTGATTAAAAAAAAATCACGAGGACTTCACTCAGTGAACCTCTCACATAGCATGTGCAATCATGGGATATTAAAGAATACCCTTAATTTAGAGAGATATTCACCGAAACTCTTTTTTTTGAACCCCCCTCCCAATACTTAAAACTTCCTCCCCACCCCTTTTTATACCTCAATCATTATAAACCACCCTACCCATCCCCACCTTAAACCCCTCGTCGCCCCAATACCTACAATATATTGATTCGATTTTTGACAATTTTAAAACCCACAATATGAACTAACGTGATAGGATATTGGTCAACAAGTGAAGCCCCCGTGAAAAAAATTAGGTGTCCATATTCGTGTGCACGCAAGAATATGGGGACTAGAATTTTTTTAATTAAAGTTTTAAAAGACCAATCGAGATAAACATATTGATTGAGCGTTTGTCTAACAACACATAAACCCTCGATCGAGTTATTTAAAAATGCAGGTAAAATCTCGATCAAGGGTTTTATAAACCCTCATCGAGCTAATAGCTCCATCGAGGGCTTTAAAAGCAGACTTTTAGCCCCATTTCTAGAAAATTAATTTACCAACATATTTTGCAAGCTTAAATCCTATCCTAAGATGCACCTTAGGTGGAAGACTTCATACCAATGTATTCGTCAATGAATCATCTATCCATTGGCATATAATTTACAATTTTTTGAATTCATATGATAATTCCTTTTTATTTTCTTTTCAAGCTTACACTTAAAATCCATGTCCACAACTTCAAATCAATGCAACAAAAAATCAACAACATAAAAAGTACAAAACGAAAACATTTCAGAAAATATATACGCCCCACATCAACGTGTCCTCTTCAAAAGGGTATTTTTTTGTTTTTTTGAATAATTCAACTAATAAAAAAAAGTTCACACACACACATGTACAAACTGTGATTAAAATTTTCAATGGCCAGTTTTAGAAATTAATAAAAGAAGATTATTTTCCAAAATAAATTTAAAAAAATGTTAACCCCAATGTTTTTTTGTGTAGATTATGTCTATATTTTCTTTTCTAGAAACCGCACATTTATCACTAGATTATTTTACATGCACACAAGCCACTAGTTAACTTATCCTTAAATTTAGAAGAACACACATATCATTAAATGTAATTTTGGAAAATTAAACNTGAGAGCTTAGATTTAATAAATGAGTAAAAAATTGAATTTTCACTGTCACTTTTGACCCAAAAATGTTACTCATCTTCACATATTCACCCATTTGTAACTAGACCCATTTTCTACACTCAATGGTTTATGTTAATATCCTATGGAATAATGATTTTTCGATGCTCTATAGTGATTATTTTGTTTTTTCACTATAAGGAAAAAATCATGCAGTAGAGGTTTGCAGAGGTTTTTAGTGTTAAAAGATTGGGCAGTTTAATTAAAAAAAACCATGCTATTCATAGTGGAGGATCTAGCGACAATTTTAACATATAACTTAAATTTTTTGGGTGGGTAGAGGTTTTGGTAGAGGTTTTAGTAGAGGTTTTTTTTCTTCGATGCTTCTTTACATAATACACACTGATGCATTCAAAACAAAATGTCACCACACTGGTGCAAAACTAACACAAATGTGTCAATGCTTATATATATTAATTGTGACCCATTTTGATTTTATCGTTCTATGACGCATTGGTTATTTTATAAAAAATAATACACTGGCCCAATATTTTTTTAATGGCACTCTGGTGCTTGAATATTTTTTTATGCCTTGGAAGAAGTAGGTCCGGGATGGAGCAAAACATTGTATATTTGATGACTGCATTTGTGCCTTTTATTCCTTTGAATGGAATGGGGAACGATCAACTTAGGATTAGATCCATTGAATAAGGTGGAGTCCTTTGTGGACATGGCATCAAGGGTATCTAATCTCAATGGGGAGAGGCGATTTTCTAGGGATCTTGAGTTGCGGGACCATGGAATTCTCAACCTTATATCACAAAACCTTAGTGTTTTCGTCCAACAAAGAATTTGAAGTAGTTGCGAGGATAGTTTATTCAATTTTATAGATCCGATAATGACCACCAATTGGAATAAATCTATGAGAAGAATACCATGGGAACTCAAAAGTCTATAGTGATGGGCCTTCCCTCAAAACAACTTGTATTCTATGTGGATTAGTGCCATGATAGAGATTTGGAGACTTCATAGGTTGATTCTGTCTCACCCCTAGATACCCCACATTCAGTTCATTCCTCTTCATTCTTAGTTGGATTGGAAGCATAAGGAATAATATATCTTTCATATTTGAGTGATATGGTATCTGTAACATTACTAGGGTTTATTGGAAGCTACTTAAATTTGGAGGATTTAAGCACTGCCATCTTACAAATCTCCATGGCTATAGATTCAAAGATGTAGAGAGGGATGAAGTGTTGGAAGAAAGTAATAAGGAGGAAGGAAGGGTGGGTGAAATTGAGAGTGGTTTAATATCTGAGGGTGCAACAAGTCTTGGATTTCATTGGTAAGTATTTGCTTTGGGGATTTCTTTTGGGTTCATATTTCATAGAAAACCCTTAGTACATGTATTTCAAGTAATTGGAAATATATTTTAGGGTATCTCCCTTCCTTTCATATCCTTTGTAAAGGGTGGCTAATATTCATCTATCGAAGTGATGAGGATGTTGTCAAAATTCTGAATGGCATATGGCTTTGGGGGTCCTGACTATAATGCTTAAAGCTTTAGCACCCCTGCTTTGATACTCGGAGAGAGGGATTGAAAATGTTCATATATAAGTAAATATCCATTTTCTCCCTTTGGATTTCTGGGGAAACAATTAATTATAGGATTTAGCTAATTATATATAAAAAAACCTTATGATAGATCCATCATATACATATAGAGTCCATCGAACTATAGAGAGAGTATTGGTCAACATTGATCTTTTCGAGGATCTAGATGAAAGTATCGTCATTAAGGTTGAGGATTCTGAATTCACACAATCCCTACAGTATGTTAATGCCCCATTCATATGTGTTAGGTTCCATGCTAGGGTCACATAGTGGAGGATTTTCCTAAGGTTTTTGTCCACAAAATATGGAAGAAAAAATAGAGCACATCTTCCTCTCTGTTAGGTTTAAGAATTGAGGACACCAAACATCCATTCAAAATCTAGGATATTTGGGGAAAATGACATATGAATCAAGGATTTTATGGATTCTTCTCTAATCCAGGTTGCCCTTGGTGCTAAGCTTTTTGAATCAGGAAGTCTAGGCTCTCCCTAGGTAAAAAATACCCAGATATGAACAAATTTGTTGGGTACTGTATTGCTTCATCCCAGCAATGACTTTATCGAAAAGGAAATTCCCAATATACTTTATTAAGTGCATAAACAGGGTGCGCCTCATCTCCTCGAACCAGATTTAGTATGTGATCCTGATGTTAAAAGGGTGTCATCAATTCATATTCCAAAAATTGAACAAGGGATTTCGACCTTACCTCAATTTTTACTATAGTGGATTTTTATTGGTCAAGACTTGATGCAAAGAAGACGATCAATATTCCATAATCTCCAACGCGTAATCCTACTATTGGAACCTTTCTTCCCTTCACTACTTTTGTATGAATATGGGGGGCCAAAAGTAACCTATTATAATCTAAAAGAAGTAAAAATATGTTGAACAAACTGAGGAAAATGGGGAAAACCTCATGGGACCCCCCCCCACCCCCCCCAGCTTAAAATAAGCAGGAACAAGAAATACAAGNTTTGGGAAATAACTTGCAAAAACTCTGCTACAATTTGCAGCACTATGCAATAGCATGGTTCTTCTGTTCAGCAACATCCTGAAGCTGTGCATGTTAACCTATCAATGTTCTTTTGATTTGTATCTGTTTCTTCTTTCTGGAGGAGGAAAGGAATGACCAATTTTATTCTTCTGTGGGACAAATGGTTGATCATTCGCTATCATCAAGTATGACTTCCCTTAAACCTTGTTGCACCACTCTGTAGAGAGTGAATCTATGTGAGAGAGAGAAGCATTCTCATTCTAATAGTGGGACCTAGTTCTCCTTCTATCGTCTAGATTCCCAGCTCCATCCCCAGCTGCTTCAATGAGATTTTGGGCCCATCTAGGATTAGGCCTTTGGTTTGGAATGGAATTTGTATTTGGATATAGATGAGGTACAAACTCAATATCAAGATCATGCTGATATTATTCCTCTTCATATGAATCTAAAACATGTAAAAAAATATCATCATCAAAAGGTAGTGGAAGAATGGTTATACCTTCTTGTGTTTTAGATGGTGGTAGATCAAATAAATCATTCTTCTTCAAACTGAACACTGCGCTCAATGAATCAATTCCTAGTTGAAACTTCTATAAACTTATATGATTTTGCATCCTCTACATATCCTAGTAGTATTCCTTCTCTACTATGGGATTGGAAGGCCTTTCTCTTATCAATGGGTATTCTGGTCTAAGCTTCGGAACCAAAATCTCTCAAGCAAGAGACATTGGGATTATGACCATGTAGTGCTTCAAATGGAGTGGCCCCAACCATTGATTTATGAGGCACTCTATTATGTATGTATGAAGCACAATTTACAGCTTCTTCCCAAAGAGAAGGAGGAAGATTCTTGGCTTGCAGAAGACAGCTTTCCATCTCCTTCAATGATCTATTTTTCCTCTCAACCACACCATTATGTTGTGGTGTGTATGGAACTGAGTGTTCCATTAAAATCCCCTATGATTCACAATAATGTTGAAAACTTATCTTAATGTACTCAACTCCATTATCTGATCTTATGGACTTGATAATTTCCCTGAAACTATTCTCAATCATAGCTTTAAAAACTTTTAAAATTCCAAATACTTCTGATTTATGTTTCATGAAATATACCAAGGAGAACCTAGAACAATCATCAATAAAAGTAAGGAAATACCTGGAACCATTAATTGATGTTGTAGGCATTGGTCCTGAAACATCACTGTGTATCAAATCAAGTGTAGAGGCATCCCTAGTTTCTTCCCGAACTTCATTCCTCTTCTTTGGATGCTTACCTACAAAGCAAACAAGACATACTCGATTTGATTTTTTGGATGAGAGGAAAGCCTCCAACCATTTTTCCATTATGGAGCTGCTAGAGATATTTGAAATTGAGATTCCCAAATATCTCATGCCATTTCTTGTTGGTGTTGTTAGCATGAGTCAATAGAGCTATAGGATGTGAAACAGGAAAAAAATGAGAGAACTCATAATCCTTTGAGGCATGGTTAGCCAACCCTTTTTCTATGAGATTTCCAGTATATTTTTATGTGATTTCAACTGAGTCTCGAATGTAACTCTCTTGGGAGTTCCTATATGGGTCATTTGATAAACATACAACAAATTATTTTCAATAGAGGGAATATAGAGAACATTCTTGAACTCACCATGCTAGATTTTAACTGAACCTATTCCTGTTGCAGGAATTTGGGAGTCATCTCCCATGTGAATGCGAGGTCCTCCTGATAGAGTGAGAGCGGAGAAGGATTCCTTGGAGGAAAACATGTGGTTCGATTCTCTAAAATCTATAAAGAAATATTTCGACTAATTAAGGAATGCATTCAATGCATGGCATATCTCATGATCTTCTGTCAGTGGTGCAACATAAGACTTATTTTCTCCTTGTGGAAGGGAAATATTGTTTTGTTCAAGGAGGGTTGGTAATTTTTTGATATGATTCTTCATGCACTAGCTTTCATGATTAAATCCTCTCATACAGTAAGGACATCTAGTATTTTCAAACTTTTTCTTTTTCTTGGAGCTTGAGGCTCCTTCGAAAGACTTATGATTCTCTTTTTTCTTCAAATCAGAGGCTTTGGGATCCTTTCCCTTGTTTTTCCCTTTATCTTTCACATTGGTAGAGTATGACATAAGAAAATATTGATTCTTGGAGGTTTACAAGTCTCCCATTTGAACCAACTTATCCTGCTCTTGTATTAAGGACTCAGTAAGCATGTCTAGGGAAGGCATGTCCTAATTGGGGATGGAAGCTCTTCTAGAATGGAATGTATAGATGAAGACATAGTACTCATAACCAATTTTTCCGAGCACATAAAGAACAAGCTTCTCATCCTTCCTCTCTATTCCACATTATCTACACTTCAGTGCTAGGTAATTGAACTTTCTGAAAAACTGCTGGATAGTTTCAAAACTGATGGGATGCAATGCAATTAGCTCATTCTCCAATATGTTCCCTCGATTCTCATATTTATTTCCAAACAAGAATTCAAGATTCTCCCAATATTATTTCGGAGTCTTCAATCCCTAAGGGTGGAAGAGGAGATCCGGGGAGATGCGAGTGCATAGGAATCCAAAGGATTCATCCAACTGATTCAGGAACTTATTTTTCTCAGTAGGGTGATGATGCACTGTCTCTTTGCCCATAGTCATCCTAAACAGGCCAAGCTTGTGCAAGGATACCTACATATCTTCCCTCCAATCAATAGAGCTGAAGGGTGTAAGGATACGAGTTACAAGAGTTGTAGAATCCATCAATTTTCCTTCTGAATATTAAATTATTCAACTGGATACATAGGTACCTACAAGTAACACTGCAAAAACACAATCAATTCACAATCATGTCAGTTTCAAGCCTTTCACCTCGACAAGTACACTTTATCAGGGTCTGTCACACCTGGATAGACTTCTTTAAACACAATTCAGAGGGTGCAAGACAATCATTCTGGGATTTATGTGGAAACCCAACTGCTTCTGGTGTACAATGAAGGTTGGGAAGACTTGCTTCTATCCTGAACAAGGATCTAATACCATGTTTTAATTATTGAACCATTGATCTACAAGAAATGAGTGCAATTGAAAGGTATAATTGTGCACTAGTATGGAATGAAAAATGTACACTGAACAAGACAAATTTCACAAAAAACTGATAAGAAATGCTAATTAAATTACAACATTAATCTTCATTGATTCCAATAGTATAAAATAGTGTTACATAATGGAGAATTTGAATCATGTGGATAATATTAGAATCTACCAAATCAATCCTAACCGACTGGCTAACTATAAGTGTCTAAATCACTATCATAGAACACTAGTTTAACTCCACATGTCTAATTTAGTCCGATAATCAGTTAAACTAGTTAAACCGGTTAAATTGACAAGGTAGTTGAACAAAGGTGCCTATTCCCCATGCAACCATGCATAACTGGTGCTATATTGTCTAAATGTGATCTAATTGAATGTAACTGAAGATAAAATTAGTATAACTACCTACCAACTACAACCAACTTATGGAGGTTAGCAGTGGCACTCGGAGTGCCTCCTAAAGTGTAGGGATTAGCACCTATGGCACCAGATGGCACACTAGTGGCACCAAAATCAGGGTGGCACCAAACTCTAGCAAATGACTCCTAAGTTAGGAAAATGATATAATAGACTATATCTAGACAGGGGAGGATTATATAATCCTAACAATTGGATGTATTTATGAGATAGAGATCAATGGTTTCCATCTGAGAGCCATTGTAATTCTAACTTTATAACTAAGTGTTTGCTGCTGTCATTAGCATTTGAATTTAGATATTTTATAGTCATTGTTTGCACATGCATGAATGATGTTTTTAAGAGAAATTTTGGACATATAATATATGAAGAATAAGGGGTTGAAACGTAAAAGTGACCCCAACAAAGATGAAAATGTGACAAAATACGAGTGTGTTCGTAAAGACCATGTTATCTCCCAAAATAATTTATTTCGATATTATGAAGAATTTAATTCATGCAATGAGGGATATGAATATCATTAACAGTTTGAAAGCCTCTGTTTTTGATGAAAATTTCACAAAGTTGTAGCTTCGGTGGCTTGGGCGAGGATCAGAACATCTCATTAGCCATCGATAGACATATAGACTGCGGCTTCTGAGATCACATGAAAACTTCGGCGATCGAAATAACTAAGGACTACGGATCGGTGAGGTAAAGCTGAAAGTTTCCGCAGTGTCGACGGTATAAAGCACTAAAATGCCGCTGAATTCACGTATCAAAAATCGGAACCACTACTTAATAATGTGTTAGAACTTGAAAACACTAACCATCGGCACAATAGTTCACTAAGGAGCCGCAACGGCGGAAGACAGAATGACTACGGGATCTGATTAATCAATAGAAAATCATCGGCGATCAGAAGAACTAAGGACTACAGACCGGCAAGATAGTCCACTAAGGATCCACAACGGTGGGAGATAGACTGACTACAAGTTCCAATCAATCAATAGAAAATCATCGATGATCGGAAGAACTAAGGACTACAGATCAGCAAGATAGTCCACTAAGGAGCCACAACGACGGGAGACAGGCCGACTGCGGGCGTGATAATAGAAACTCATCGATGATCAGAAGAACTAAGGGCTATGGATTGGTGAGTTTAGAACCAAGAAGCTCCGTAGTGTTGGTAAGGAAATAGACAAGGCTTCTCATCAATTAATAGAAAATCATCGACGATCGAAAGAACTAAGGACTACAGATCGGCGAGGTAAAGCTAAGCAGCTCCGTAGTGTCAGAAAGGCAATGGACAAGACCTCTGATCAATGACAAAAATCATTTCGACAGCGATAAAAATAGTTCGTTTCACCTCCAAAACAATGGAAACGTTCCGTCTAGGGCGCCGATGTGCTAGAAGACAGAGCTTCTGATCAGCAACCGCGGCGACAAGGTAGAAAAATCTGGCGGATTAAACAAGGAAAGTCACTTTAGACTAAACCAGTAGTGGTGATTATCAACAACCATCTCAGTTATTAAAAGTTCTCTCAGTGAACTAGATCTTCACAATAGATAGACAAATATTTAGCAAGGGTTTGAAGCCCTAATCTGCGAAAACTATCACTTTCAAGTATTTTTTGTGTAAATAGATCAGATTTTCAGGATCTGTCATTTTTGTAGAAGGCTATAAAGCCCATGATTGATTTTATAATAAAGGTTTGAATTTGGGGATTTGGAATCCTATTCTATCTTCAAGCGTCTCATCTTGTTTATTCTAATTATAAGCTCTTTTGTTATGAGTTGTTCAGCCATCATCTTTATCTTTGCTGTACTTAAGCCTGAATGTGCATTTAGGTGATTTTAAAGTTGATCAATAGCTAATAGCTGTCATCCTATTGGTGACTTAATATGATTTGATTTATAAGTACCATCCTTGTCAGGATTTATCCATTTATATGCATCTATTTTGTATGTAAGTCTGCCATCTTGATGAGTTCTTCACCCTTGCATCTTATTGTCAAACTATTGAACAAGTTGTAACTAAAAGCCTTGTGATTGAGTGAGCTTCATGCATGTATTGAGAGTGGGAGGTTATATAGGTAACCTGAATTGAAAGTTGATCCATATCAGAAAACCCTAAAAACATTTTAAGTTACCAAGCATCCTCGAGCTACAACCTAGAGGAGTTTCCTGGAGTGATAACAAACTGGCACCATTGCCAGGGAGAGTAGATTGAAGCTCAGCTTCCCTGGGAGACGACATAGATCGATGCTTTGATGATAGACAAAGATCGGACATTATTATGGTTGTAATCATCTATCTGGCGACTCCATTGATATAAGGTGTCTTTAAGAAGACCAAGTACCAGAGCAAACCCAAAGGGGCCACTAGCAACACCGGTTTCAGATCCAGAAGAAATTTTGAGGAAATCCAGGGCTTTACTAAGACAGACCAGCAGTACTGCACAAAAAACTACATTAGGTATTTCAAGAAATCTTTATGCTATTATTTCTTCTGTCAAAACTCTTAATTCCCAGGAATTTTTAGATACATCAAAAAAATCTAAGGGTTGGGCATCTTCAAGCACTACTGCTTGTGAAGATCCAATCCCTGGTGACTCCACTGGGATAAGTATACCACCTCCTTCTTAGCAAGTATCTTCATCAGTGCTACTTTCCACAACCCTGTCCATACCCATTTCCAATATGGCTGCCCCTCAATTGACCAAGATGGAAAGGATCCTGGTAGCTAGGTATGTGCCCTTAATTCTGCCAAATCCTCTCATAGGCATGCCTACTGGGGATTATGTCAAGTATATGCCTAAGTTTACAGGGGAAGGGGATTTCACTGCTGAAGAACATGTAGAGGCTTTTTACAGGTATGCTGAAAATATTAACATAGAATAAGAAGATGTATGGACTAGGGTGTTTGTGCAAAGCCTAGATGGCCAGGCTAGGAAGTGGTTTAAGGAACTGCCTCCCAGATCAGTGGCAGGAGTAGAGGCCCTAGATGACATTTTCCTAAAGCATTGGGGAGAAAGGAGGGACCACCTCTACTATATCACAGAATTCAGCAACCCGAAAAGAGAAAATGGGGAGTCTGTCTCCAACTTTACCAAGAGATTCAACAATATGTACAGCAAGATCCCTACTGAAATTAAGTCCACTGATACCTCAGCTAGGATAACTTATGAAAATTCCTTTGACTTTGACTTTTGCTTACTTCTTAGAGAAAGGAGGTCTGTTTCCTTATCACTCATGTAGGATGCTGCCCTAGAAGTAGAGTCAAACATTCTGGCATCTCAGAAGGTCAAAGGGAAGATAGACAGGAAAAAACATCCAACAAACTATAGTGGGGCTTCAGCATCAAAGAACAAGATTGAAAAAATGACCAAAATGTTAGATAACCTGATTGCTGAAATGTCTAAATTGAAGGACCAAGGACTTCTACCAATGAGGGGTAAAGGGCCAAGTGACTTTGCTCTTCGAAACCCAAATTTGTTTCCTTATAGAAGAGGAAAACCCCCAGTTCATATTCTCAGAAGCGAGAGAAATCAAGGGGAAGATCAGAGGATAAGAGATCCATTTCAAAATGATGTATTAGAAAAAGAGCCAGAATTCATTGAAGAAGAAGGAGAAGCTGAAGAAAATATCCACTACATGGAGGATGAGGTGAACTATTCTTTTTTGACACAGGAAGAATATGAGGAAACCCTAATTGATGAGTAGATCACTGAAGAGGTTGTCTATCAGGCTGATGGTCAGGGAGGTTACCAACTGAGGTCTAGGTTGGTTGCTCCCCTCAAGAAGAATGTTGTACCTATCAAGCAGCCTGCTGCACCTACTATAAATGTTGTTGTTTTACCAAAGAAAGTGGCTGTCCCATCCAAAGCATTGCATAAACCAGCACCTTCAGCAACACCTGATCAAGTCCAACCCAAACCTACTGCTCATGAGGTAAGGTTTCTAGATAGGCTGCATTACGCTTTCAACCTTGAGTTTGAAATTCAAAAATTGAAAATCCCTTTCCCTTTAATTGAGCTAATGAAGAATGATACATTCAAAACCTCCATTCTAAATTCCCTTCAGCCCAAGGTGCACATTGACATTGAATTTGTGAACCTGCAATACGACAAGCCTGTTGTATGCCTGGGCCCCATGATCGAAGACCTAAAGGACTCCTGCCCACCATTCTATATATCCTTGAACATCCATGATAAAATCCTCCATAACTATCTGCTGGAATCAGGAGCCTCTCATAACCTAATGCCAAAGGATGTGATGGATGAGATTGGCCTCAGCATCACCAAGCCCTACCATGATTTATTCTCCTTTGACTCCAGGAAGGTCAAGTGTTATACCAAAATATTGTCACCATCATGTGATAAGACATTTGACATACCTACTTTC
Source organism: Pseudotsuga menziesii (assembly GCA_001517045.1). NCBI lineage: Eukaryota > Viridiplantae > Streptophyta > Pinopsida > Pinales > Pinaceae > Pseudotsuga > Pseudotsuga menziesii. The sequence goes on from LPNX010108261.1 coordinate 717,893, forward strand.
CCTGAATCCTAGCTTCTGGAGTGGAAACTAAATGGTTTTTCATCAATCTGTCATACAAATTCCAAGCACTGCACATGCCCCTTTATCCAGGAGTGGTACCCTTGCTCGCACCCCCTTTCATTGGTTCTCCACAAGCGGTGCCATCGCCCATTGCCCTTGGTCCATAGGCGGTTATTACCAGAACCGATTTGTCATAGAAGGAGAAGCGCGATACCCTGGGTAAAAAGAGAAAAATAGAAGTTTCTCGAGGCTTCTAGATGATAAGCCTCGTGTATTGCCTTCTCCCTACTGTTGTGGGTTGGTTGAGCTCGATATCCCTCATCCTAGGATCTTAGAGGCCACCTCACCCACTAGTTTCTCAACCATCTCTATCCATTAAAGTCCTATAAATATGAGCCCATAGCCATGGCTGAGGGGAGAACATTGAAGGTATTGTTATGCTGTTGGATTTTTTCTTGGCCCAAGATTATTTGGAGAGAGAATAGAGAGCTAGAGTCGGAGCTTTTGGGGATGAAGAGCTGGTTTCATGGAGATGCATGTCAACACTAAGGCTTGGTTGTAAACTTTTTCATATTTCTAATGCAAGTTGATTTCTGTCCCACATATGATGTTCTTGTTTTGATTTCGCATATATATGTTGCTAGATTCCTTAGTCACTAGCATAGATTAGTAGATCATATTCATGTTGCTTTGATTCGTTTCGTATTGATATTTTTTGTAGGTACACAGGTGAACTGTCAAAGCCTTGTATTCCAGATATCTACAGCATCTAGGGAGAGTCTTCAACCTCTGTCCTCTATTTGTTCTGGATCTGAACCATTCAGACTAGTGGAACACCTTGTTGTCCGCAGGAGGTGAAATATTCTAGCTAACAAATCTAGTGATTGCACTGGGGAAAAGAGTATTCAGTTGTTCTGATCTTCCTCAGTCTGCAACTCTTGTCTAAATCCAGGCTCCATGTTCTTCAACTCTTTTCAGTTATATCTACTTTCTGATTTGTATTATTTGGGTTTGAAATTTTTAGATCTGTTCATATCTGAGTCATTTCGGTCTTTTATGCTTTGTTACCACATTCAATTCTATAGTATTTGCCTTGATCTAGCCTTTTTCTGATTTGATCTTTCATTCTCCTTGTGTTTTTTATTTTTACAGGGAACCGCACATGCTTTGTTGGCAAGAAGTGATGCCACTGCCTGAGTCCCGTTAGCAATACGCGGTGCCACCGCCTGAATCTAGTGAGCAAGGAGCGGTGCCAACTCTTGCTCTTTTCTGTAGATATTATTCATTGGAATTGGAAATATACATTTCATTTTTGTGAGTAGGTTTTGGTTTGTTTTGGACTTGGAATGCATGAGTGTTCCATGTTGTTTTGAGTCTTTCTTTGCTTGGGGTGATTCTTGTTTCCTTTTGCATGCTGATTTTTTCAATGCTTGGTAGGAAAGATTGGTTCTTCGTTTCCTCATCTGTTTCAAAGAGAAGTTTTAGTTTTCTCTCTCTTTTGCTTTATTCGCAAGCTTGTTGAATGATTTTCTTCTTGTTTTGTGCATGATTGTTTGAAACTAGATCTTACTTTCATTGAGAAGAAACATCTATTTTCAGCTTTGCGTGCATTAGAGTTTGATTTGTTTGGAAACGTTAGTGAAATCATCTTTCCATTAAGTTTTTATGCGTCTTTTTCAAGCATGAAAAGATAGGAAACATTTTGATTTATGTTAAATGTTCTCTAGATCTCTTTTTTATTTGCTTTGAAGATTGTTTGGGGTGCATTGATATTTCACTTTTCATTTGAAAAGATAGAATTGCATTTGCATTTAAGTGTGCATTTTTGGGAAGAAAATTAAATCTCTCTCCCTCTCTTAGGTAGAATTTCATTGAAGAGGAAAAATTGCATCATCATATAGATCAGTGTGCATTTTCTTTAATTCCAAGTTTTCACTCCATGGTTCCACCTAAATGCACAGGATAAAATTAACAGTAGTACTAGGTTAAAAATTTTAGCAATTTGAGTGATAAGTTAGAGATGTGTTCAGGTGTCGTTAAACATAGGAGCTGTCATTATTTGTCAGCATTACATCCCAGGACTCGCACGGTTCTTCCACGTACCGTTGGTATATCGAACGACCTTTCATGTACCCTTGAGGTATATAGAAAAATACTTCACGTACTTGATTGTATATCGGAAGGCCCCTTATGTATGGTTATTCATTAGACAACACTACTACCGATTTGAGCTCCCTTGCACCTTGCGTATATCAGGAGACCCTTTTAGGAATCCTCAAACCATCTAAGTTATCCTTTTGGCCTGTCCTGTGAGGTTCCTAACTCTTATCCACTCCTTCACATGTTTGCTTGTTGCTTTTAGTTTGAGTAGTACTTGCTTGTGCCTGGTAGTTAGGGGGTTATTAGAGAGTTTATAGATGGCATCCCCATCTAGGACTACTAATCAGGAGGTCCCTTTCCAAGGCGTACCTTTTGTATTCCCTCCAAGTGAAGGTATTGGTCCTCCCTTTATTGCCACTCTAAATATTCCTAGATTAACTATAGGATTACCGATCTGGCTGTTTAATCCGATAATTCCTATTACACCTAATGTCTCAAATGTCACCTCTCCTCCGAGAGAGGATCGACCTCGGCCTAATCCCTCTCCTTCTTCGCTGGTTGTGGCTTCATCTCTTTCTTCTTCTTCACTTGACTAAAGCTCTATGGTTAGTAGTCATGTGGGTAAGAAGAAGAAGAAAGGGACAGGTAAAAAGAGGAAGGATAAGAAAGAGAAAAATCAGCAACCATTTTCCCTTGATGATGCTCATTCTAAGAGAAAGCCCGGAAAACCCAAGTTCCCTTGTAAGCTTTGCAAGGGGGACCACCTTCTTAAGGAGTGTCTTGGTCTCTCCCGTGTACAAGAAGAGTGGTCTAAAAGGTCCAAACTTTTCATGTCATCAACCTTTGATCATCATGTTGATGATACTCCCTCAACCAGTGAAACATTGGTAAAAGGTCGTATGGGTAAAGTCTTGTATCCTTGTTTGATATGAAAGGCTATGCATCGCACTTTTATTTGTCCAAGCATGGATGAAGCTTCGCGTTGGTCGGAAAATATTACTGATCATCAACAGGTGATTTCAACAAGTGATAGTAAGTTATCCCTTGATCCCCCACTGGTTGACCAAGTGGTCAATTCAGATTTATCTATGGTTGATCCCACTCTTCCTTTGGAGAGTGAAGTAAAAGTGGTCGAGTCGGTGTCATTTCCACCCGATCCCGCTCTTTCATCAGAGAGTGTTAAGACTGAAGTAGTCTCTTTGACCAAATCTTCGTCTTGTTCTTCTCTTTCAGTAGAGAATGAACCAAAACTTGCCGAAGTTTTTATGCTTCGTTCTGATTGTTCTCGACACTACTAGATTTTGATCCAAAATCCGACGGTTATTTCCGACGGCGCGTGGATTTTTTATTTTAACCGTGCCAAAAATCAGAAAGATTAATTTTTTTTTTGAAATAATGGACATAAGCGTCGCTTAAGCGACGGCGCTAAAATTGCTATCCTCCTACGTGTCGCTTAAGCGACGGTTTTTCTTCTAAGTGTCGCTTAAGCGACGGTTTTCCTTCTAAGTGTCGCTTAAGCGGCGGTTTTCCATTGCATAAATTTCTCAATTATTTAATAA
>LPNX010108268.1:0-19546 GCA_001517045.1 Pseudotsuga menziesii
TAGAATTCAAGTTAAACAAATACAAATTTCATTCTATCATGTTAGTGTAGTTTCACAATTTGGGTTTTGGTGCCAACTTGAAGTGGTGGGTGCCAATGTAGAAAAATCATAAATTTCACTCAAGCTCAAGCCCAAGGTGACCCTGTTCAAGGCTTTTCAATCTATGGCCATTTTTCCTTGTGTTCTTCCCTCAGCACGACATTTTGGTGATTACCAGGATGCCACTGCAATGCAATGAAATATTCATTTCATCTCAAATATTCAGGAAGGAGCCCAATTCAAGGGTTTCTGCAATGGAAATCATGGTATGTTTGATGGGTTCTTTCCCTTTTGTTCAACTAAAAGCCGACATTCAGAGATTTGGAGCAGTCCACCATTTTGATTTGGAGCAGTCCGCCATAGATTTGGGTATTTGTTAGTCCTATATCTCTCTCGTATGTATATGCAAACAACACATAATAATTGCCAGATGGGAACAGAAGCCACGAAGATCCATTATTAGATCGAAACCCAAGTGATTTCAGGGGCGAAGATCGGCCATGGCAGGAGCCAACGATGCTAATGGGCAGCTCTTTCAATTTCTCAATCAGCTCCTCAACCAGGTAATATACACAATGTTTATGTTCATGTTCATGGCTGTGAGATTGTTAATTTGACAAATTCATTTCATCTCAAATCTTCAGGAAGGAGTCCAATTCAAGGGTTTCTGCAATGGAAATCATGGTATGTTTGATGGGTTCTTTCCCTTTTGTTCAACTGAAAGCCGACATTCAGAGATTTGGAGCAGTCCTCCATAGATTTGGGTATTTTTTAGTCCTATATCTCTCTCGTATATATATATGCAAACAACAGATAATAATTGCCAGATGGGAACACAAGCCACGAAGATCCATTGTTAGATCGGAACCCAAGTGATTTCAGGGGCAAAGATCGGCCATGGCAGGAGCGAACGATGCCAATGGGAAGCTCTTTCAATTTCTCAATCAACTCCTCAACTAGGTAATATACGCAATGTTTATGTTCATGTTCATGTCTGCGAGATTGTTAATTTGACAAATTCAAGGGTTTCTGCAATGGAAATCATGGTATGTTTGATGGGGTTCTTTCCCTTTTGTTCAGCTGAAAGGCGACATTCAGATATTTGGAGCAGTCCACCGCAGATTTGGGTATTTGTTAGTCCTATATCTCTCTCTCTCGTATATATATGAAAACAACACATAATAATTGCCAGATGGGAACACAAGACACGAAGATCCATCGTTAGATCGAAACCCAAGTGATTTTAGGGGTGAAGATCGGCCATGGCAGGAGCCAACGATGCCAATGGGCAGCTCTTTCAATTTCTCAATCAGATCCTCAATCAGCTCCTCAACTAGGTAATATACGCAATGTTTATGTTCATGTTCATGGCTATGAGATTGTTAATTTGACAAATTTATGCTTCTTTCTGCGCTAGTTTACTATACAATATAGGAAGGTAGATTCCACAGGGTTTGGGAAGGATAAGATGATACCAACTAATCGTGTCTGCAGATAAAAGCACACGGTTTTTTATCCAGGATCTGTTACATGTTTAGAAATAAGTGAATTCATGGGCTTTGTATTTCTTAGGGTTGTTTTGTCTGACCTCATTCTCATATTAACCTCATTCTCAAGCGCAAGTTCAACTTATATATCCTTGTGAAGTTGATGTCAAAGCTTATTAATTTATTATTAATCGATTTTTATCTAAAATGGAGGGATAAGAGTATAATTCTAAAAAAAAATTGAACATAAAAATATAATATTATAATGCTTTGTAATTATTATAAATACTATATAGATAATAATTATGAATAAGAGGAAATGAGACGGGCTATGGAGCAAAGTCTTTAGGGGTTAAACAACCAGGTGGACAATTTTGCTTGAGTTCAAGCCTGGTTCGATAGACATTTCAAAGTGGTTAGAGCCAAGAGGTCTAGTCCTATGTGAAAAATTTAATGGAGGGCATCTGGGTCAGTGTCTCAATGGAAAATAATGAGCACATTGTTCAATGTAACAAACCTCCGTGCTTAGTTGAGAAAGGATGTGTGGAGGCTTCTCTACCTGTCAAACCTGGTAAAGGACAAGTGACTGTGTTGACTCCAACTGACCCTACGGTTTATGCTAGGAAGAAAGAGCCACTACCGGTGAAGGTCCTAGTAGTTGAAATCTCGAGCTCTAAATACAATGCATGTTCGATCCTTGAAGAGCACGTGGACTCCTCCCATGGTGCACACTCTAGTTAGAAGAGGTCCCTCTTCTTCAGATAATTACTGTGTTCTCAAGTTCTTTTGGTTCTCAGTGCTAGATATGTTGTTAGTTTATAGTTCTTATGGTGTCTGTACGTTATATCACTTCTCTATGTTATTCAATTGTTTTTGGGTATGTTTTCTCTCTATTGGGAGGGTCTTTTTTTGCTTTGAAGTGGAAAAAACAATTAAGGTTAACTTGTACAAACTTTAAGGTTAGGAAATATGAAAAGATTACCGTTTAAACATATTTTGGCTTTTTTACTTTTTACAGACTTGCTTTATACAAGGCAACGTGAGGTTGAAAATTAACCTCACAAAAATTCTTAGTTTTTATAGTCCAGTACTCAATAACAGAGTTTTGAATTAATGACCTTACACAATTAGTGTCTTAACAGTACACCCAATCACCTTCTATTCCATACCCCATGGGCTAATATCACAAAGATTCTTTAATATGTCCCTCATATATTACCTTAGCCTATGTAGATACACATCAATGCTATATTTACCCTATGGCTTCAACTTTATAGAGCTGATTTTCTTTGGAAGAACAGAGGAAGTCCACATATCTAAACGATATCATTCAGCTCAAATTTATTATTGAGACGCAACATCTCATATTACCATCTCATTTTCTCTCCATGGAAAGGAAAATATATAAAACTTTGGCTACATCCTAGCTGCACACAGTATAATGTTTAGCTGGAGTGTTGTTTTTCAGTAAGTCTTTGATGTCCAAGTGTCCACGGTCCAAGGAGTTATCTGTCCATGCATACTACTTTTGGTTCATTACTGTCTTTGGCAGGATTTAAACGACAACATTCTTTCTCAAATTTGAAAGGTCTTTTCACTCTTGGTAATTGACAAGAAGAACTTGCACATAACGATATGTCAATTGTAAATTCCACTACGAAATTTGGTCTCTTCTACTTGTTAAGTTTTGGCAGGATTTGGACCACCTTATCTGTAAATTTATATACATATAAGAATTTTAGATAATTCTTGTGAAAATATGGGAACCAAAAGTGTTGATCATTGATCCTTAGAATTTTAATGATCTAAGTTTTAGAACCATGGAGACCCTTGCAATTAACAAATTCGAAGGTGAGTTCTATATAAGAATGCAAGAGTGCTACTTCCTCGAAATCCTGGAAAGTTCTGCAATTTTTCCAAGCTTGGCTAGTTCTTTATGAATGCAATGTTGTGATATATAATATTGGCAGTGGTGTATATCGTCAATGCTGAAAGAAATCCTCCAGCATGATGGATTTTTTAATTTTAAATTACTCATTTGATATCTTGTCCACAGGTGGAAGCTGAAACCAATCAACCAGAGACTGAATTGAGATCAAAAATCAAGGCTCTTGAATTAGAGACTACTAAAGTACCTTCAATATCATCGAAGCAACCAGATGAGGTAGGGCGTGACTTTCCTGTTTTGAATTAGCTTCAATCAATGATTCAGCCTTTATAAGGGTTTCAGTTCATCCATTTTTGACTTTTTCTTCCTCTAGTGCATTTTACGATCTGATATTAAACTTATTCTCTATTCTTGTAGCTTGAAATAGCCAAGGAATTGGACAGGATGTCAGCCAAGTTAGAATCTATTGATGAACTATTGTCCTCATCATTTGCAGCAGATCTACAAGTACATGGCCTTTTAAGTGGAACTGCAGATTTATGGATGCCTGTCATCACTGCTACCACAGAGGAGCGTTAGGCATTTGCAGCAGCTGCAGAGGAGAAAGACACTTCAAGAAACAAAAATTAACATTGTGTTAAATCTTTTGGATTTCCACCGTGTAGAAGTTTAAAGATGATCTACGCATGTTTTGAATGGACTCTCCATCTATCTTCAAGAATGCTAAGGCATCTCAGCAGTATTAATCAAAAGGTATTATTACATATGTTCAATCTATAAGATGCTAAGCCATCTCAGTAGTATTAATCTGAAGGTGTTATTATATCTGTTCATGGGCTTTACATACTTAAGTATAAGTTACTTCATGGGCTTTACATGTGTTATTATAAGTATTCTTTCATAGTATGATATTTATGATTTGGAAATTGTGCATTTTTTGGTCAAACTAGATCAAAATGTTTAATTGAAGATGTATTGATGCTTCCGGTTCACCACAAGGAAATTGATTGCACTGTGCTTCCTATCCAAGGAAGCTTTTTACAAATTCCATTCTTTGCCAAGTCTTCCTACTCCTTAATCCCCTCTTCTTTCATTAAGGCATTCAGTTAAAATATGTTCTTACAATCTTCTGTTTCTCTATGTGATGCTGAAAAATGGGATGAACATTGCTTTAATGTTTAAATATGTGATATGGTGCTTGATTTGATCACCTTCCAGCAGATGGAGGTAATACCAACATTTCTTGAATTTGTCTCATGGCTTTAAATTATTCAGTTAGAAAGGGAATAAAATGGGAATCGCCTCATAGGGGTGATGCTCTTTACTCTCAATTTTATTTGAATCATGGAATTCAGAATCTTGGCAGAGTTGTTAATAGATCTGCATTTCCACGACCCAGGCAATTTCTAGTTGATAGAAAACACTTCCTCTCACTAGAGATATTTCTGGTAAGACCAAAATAATCAGCAGAATGTTGGAGACGAGTCATACCTAAGGGGAAATATTTCTGGTCACAAGAGGCTTTCCTATCAACTAGAAAATTCCTCTTGTAACTGTGTGACATGTAATTGACCTAATAATATTATAATGTTAAATGTTATCGTAAACAGAAGTTATGGCCATTTTGGTAATAGGTATGATAAAATTTAAATATATAAATAGCTCTAGTAGATCGTATCTTCATCATACTTACAAATAGAATATAATTACTATATGTAATCATTTTTTTCATGACTGGGTCTTAATGCCTTTATGGATCGTAGTGATTCTCTGATATTCTGCTAGTGGTATCAGAGTAATATGTCCTATTGTGATGCTTCTATCATTGTTTTTCACTTCATTTTCTTCTGTTAGACTCCAAGTGTCACATCTATTCTGTACTGATCTTCTCACTTCCCTTCAATTAATTTTTTTGCACTTTTTGCTTCATATTTTTCTGGCATTCTAGAAACTCTTCTAACATTACATTACACTACTGCCACAGACCAGGAGTTTTGGTGATGGTTATGATAAAAATATAAATAGCTCCATTGCATTGGATCATCATCATACTTACAAATTCAATATAATTTATATCTGTAAGCACTTTTTGTTGTGACCATGTCTTAATGCCTTTATGGATTGTAGTGATCCTCTGATATGCTGCCAATGGTATCAACATATCGTTTCACCATGCTTCTAACAAGAATTCTCGCTTGACTCTCTCTTGTTCACTTCCTTCCAATTCTTTTTTTGCACTTTATGCTTTTGTACTTTTCTAGTAGTCTAAAAACTCTTACAACACTCCATTAAACATTCCCACCACAACCCTAGATGTGCTGTGGAGAAGGGTCCTACCAGAGGCTCCTAGAAGTGCAACAGGCAGAGTGATGACTGACTAGTAGATAGCCATGGTTTTGGGTTACATCCATGGAGGGCTGGTAGTAGGTACTGACTGACCTGGGGTATTCTAGGTGGTCTTTGAATGTTGGAGAGATGACCCAGACCTTTATCTTTGTTGTTATATTGGTTGATGAGTTTAGATCCATGAAGGGAGGGTTGAGGAGGTGATGCAGGGGGGGTCATGGTAGGATCCCCAAAAATTAAAACTCTTTGTGCAAAAAAACTAACCATTCTCCTAGTATCATCTCACGGATTACACACGGCAATAATCTGATGTCCAACAGTTCTTCAAAAACTGTTCGCTCTTTGTGGGGCCACATACCTTTGGGTTACCTTCATTCTTCAGTCGATGCTGCTGCATGTGCATCAGACTCAGCTGATTAGAAAAATGAAGTAGGGTGTTGTGGTGTTTCTGCGTCCTTCTCTCCTCTTCTTCTGCTGCTGTCTTGATTTCTTTTTGTCCCTGTTCATTTAGTTATGCAGTTTTCTTACCACTCTTTCAAAACATCTACTCAGTATTCATTTTACTGGAGCTGGCACTCTCTGATAACGTCTAGCCAAACAACCTCTCTCTATTGGAGCTGTCTTCCTTACAACATCTACCCAGCAATCCTCTGACTGTCAGAGCTATCTTTCTTACAGGATTCAAACCTGCAGTCTTCTCTTCTCATCCCTCTTTGTTCCATGGGTCTCTTCCTTTCAGTAATTTTATCACAATACCATCTTCTTTCTGAGAGATCTTCATCTCTTACCTGCAGCTTCAGGATTCTGTCTTCTCTATCGGTTTGGCAGCAATTTCACTTCGCAGTCCCTTCTAAGTTATTTCTGGATGTCTTCTCTTCAGGTTCTTATTGACTCTCTTTCTCCTCTTTCCAGTGATATTCCTGCTCTTCCACCTTTGACATAGGGCGTGTGGTAGGCCAAAACAAAATCAAAACTCTGTATAGCAAAACTACTTCAGGCTGAACTAAGATGGTTGAACCCGTTCTCTTATTATCCTGGTAAATTACACAGAGTAATAATCTGCTATTTGGCATTTTCTCAAACACTGTTTGCTCTTTGTTGGACATGTGGGTTACGGCCCACTTCTATTCTCAGCGATTATAGTACACAGCTGATCACTCGAGCATTTCCTCTTTGGAACAAAAATTGTCATACATAGGCAAATGCAACATCCACTACAGCTAGTTGTAGGTGCACACATTGACTCATTTCTCAGTGTGGGAATTACTAATAAATTGACAAAAATGAAAATTCAGATCCCTCTCATGAACTCCTTAAAATTCCAGCTTATCAAAATAAAGTGAAGAAGCTGCCAGGGTTTGATGAAGTTGAAGATAAGCCTGTTGTATGTCAAGGTATGAATTAAGGAGGAAGGAATGATGTTCATTCTCCATTCTATGTTTCCTTGTTGATTAATAATTAATTGCTTCATAATTGCATGCTGGACTCTAGTGCTGCATGTAATGTTATTCCTTTGAAAGTTATGAATTAGTTGGGATTTCAAATTACAAGACCTTACAGAAATTTATGTGCCATAAATTATGTTACTTCTTAAACCCTCACTTTTAGTGTTAAAGTCCAATCTCACAAGGTGAAGAGCCAAGAACAACTCAAAGATGTTATCCACTGTCACTTTGATAACTCTCACCTACTCTTTAGGTTGATTTTCTCCCCAACACAAGGGAGTAAACCCTAATGGAAACCGTCTAAGTCTTAGATATGGATTTTAAAGGATTTATTAGACTTTATGCCAATCTGGATTAGGTGGTTTTCAATGGTGTCAATTCCAGATTTATTGAGGTGCAATAAGCAGCCCACTTATCAACTATTCAAGGGTAAATCAGGGTGATCAAATGATTATGATACTTCACTGTTGAAACTTACATTTTTTATTAAAATAAAATCAATCCTATAATAGATAGAAATAGTGAGATCTATGGGCAAAATTATAGATCTGAAATTTCTTTTTAAATTGTCTTTTATTTCAGACCTATATGAGAGCAAAGAAAGAGATAATGAATTTTTAAAGAGGTTGGAGAAAGTATTAGTGCCTGGCAATATGTTGGGCATATGGGGTCATAGAGCAACAAACAGATTTGGATTCGTATTATGGGGGCAAGAGGTTAATAACTGGATAAAGGATAAGGTCTAGTAAATTTAGTGATTACCTGGAAGTTGATGCACTGTTAAATTACCTATTAATGTACTAAGATTATTTATTAGTAATTTTTTATGAATTCCAATAGATCCTGTTGAGTTTTCCAAGGACGATGCTAAAAGATTAATTTGATTTCTTGTCAAAAGTTATATTATTTTATATATTAAAGCATCTGCTGCTGTGAAATGGCCTCATGAAAAATAAAGGGATCATGTAAAAGAGATTTTTTTAAGAAAATAGTAGATATGCTTTTGAGAGAGGTTTTCTCTATAAATGGGATGCTCTGCATGCCTAAGAACAGTCTATCCTTGGTTTTGGTATATCTGGTAACTTCATAGTGATTGAGCATGTGGGCACCAGTTTGTGAATGCCTTATGCCAACCATTAGAATATGCCTACTTCATATTCAATGCAAAATACTCAAAACACGTCATAATATGACGAGGAAAGTTTGTTTAACTGACCTTTTGGAAAGGTTGTATATATGCTTTAACTTTCCTACTTTTGCAGCTTGATTGTTTTCAATATGTTTGTGACAAAACATGCTTCCAAATAGGGGTGGATATAAGACAATGCAATATTATTTTCTGGAATTTCTGAATAGCTATGATGAAAGATTTTTGCACAGGACTGAAGCAGGGTAACTACAGTGAACAGGGACAGGATCAGACAACTCTTAGACATGATACGATAGGGCGCCAAGCATCGTTTTTAAAGTGTCACAGATTAAGAGACTATTTGTGGACTAAATTTTTAAGTTGTTTTGATACTCTATGACGGAGTTAGCTTTTCATCACTATTCATGAAATTTGTGAAATTATTCTTATTTTCTTTTCCAGTGAAGTTTATGATATATGGACATTCAATGTATATTGCAATGCTAACCAGATTGAACTTGTATCCATATATAACATACTTCATTTATTTATTTCCTGTCAAATCTCTAAGAATTTATCTTGTGATTTGTCGCAAATCTATGGCAGAATTCTCAAGGATACCTGTTGTTGTGACTAATCAAATAAGACTGCAAAGCATGCAAGATGAAAAGCGACTAATTTATCCATTTGAAGGTATTAATATCCACCACTTTGTTATTTAAGTTTACATTAAGTTTGAGGATTCTAGAGTCTACACGTTTTCTTTCTTTGTTGCAAGGTCTTTTAAGGGGTAGTTTTAATTGAAACTTTTATATTTGTGATACATTTCTATGACTTAGTCTTGAATATAGTTTGTGTATTCAAAATCCTGATACTTATATTATAAAAGGGGAGGATTTGTTATCCTTCTACATGCTATAAGCTATCATTACATCAATGAGAAAATAAACTTCCTGTGTCATTGTTAGTCTAAAGATCCATTTGGTCAGTAATTAGAATCTCATATTCCCCTTCACGTAGAAAAGTCATCTCAATTTGGTTTCTTCTCCCTGGGTGACATTTTAAAAACAAGACAGATGGGTGCAGTGTGACATCTATGAAATGAGTTATAAGAAATATATTTTAAGTCCCAACACCCTGATATACACCATCTGGATTGCCTCGTTGATTTTGTTTTCGCATAGTCTTTTCATTGAACTTCGTTATACCTATTTTAATAGCCACAACTATGATGATTGAAGGTTTTTATAAGCTAGCTGGTGCAGACCTCTGAAAACTTATGTTAAATCGACATTTTTCTAGATTTCCAAAATATATCGTGGTATAGTCACAGAAACATCTCTGAAAACGACAAAAAGAGGAAGCAGTTAGATTACATTTCAACCAAGACAGAATCCGTATTTCTTAGTAGAGCAGAAAAGGCCATGGCCTAGATGAGACTGGTGGTAGGCTAAGACCAGATGCTAATCAGCGTTGTCATCTATGTTGGTTTCATCTCTATCCTTTTTGGCGGCGGTGTCCCCAATTTTTGAACCATGCTATTTTGGGTGTATCCTGCAGGAGGCTGGACTCCCTTTCGAGTCCTTAACATATGTGATCTTTCTCCACACCTTGTCCATATATTTTTCTAGATAGATCATGGTGTTTTTCAGCATGGCTTCCATATATTTTCCCAGTTAAAGTTCCTCATGGATTATTCAAATGTCTGTTTTCATCGTTTCAGGCCTTTCATTATTCGTGAGCATGGTTAAGAAGGCCAATTAGATTCTTTAGTTCCCACCACTTCTTTACAATGATCCTTGGGAAACATTGCTCTTGCTCTGTCATTGATGCTATCTATCTTTGGAAACTAACATCTTGATCCTTATGATTCAGGTATGAACAGGAAGATATGAAGAAATATGTCCTCCGTCTATTAGTACTTTCACATGTGTTTTCAGTACCATCCTTAAAACTGGTGTGCACACAAAATTTGGAGCATGGATTGCTCACAACAGATAATGTTATTGATGTATTACAACTGGCAAGATTATGTGATGCACCGCGCTTGAATCTGTTATGCATGCTCCTTATTATGAAGAGCTTCAAAACTGTTTCCAAGTCAGAGGGATGGAAAGTGATGAGACAGTCCAATCCTAAGCTGGAGCAATAGCTTCTGGAATCTGTCGTTGAGGCTGATTTTGTGAGTAGCTAAACCCAAAATTTATTACATGAAGCATAGAGGTCTTGCATCGTGCTCAATATCTACGAAGATGTCTATAAATTGGTGCCCTACATAGAGAGCCCTTAAAGGATTTTGCTATACCTCTTTAATCTTTTGTTCCATAGAGTATGTATGCCTTTTGGAACTTCCATGAATCTTTGCTATTAGGTTGAATGAATTGTGGAAAGCTACATATCTTACTAATGCTATTTTGGATGAATGTAGGTTTTTGCAATTGTACTACTAAACCTTCCTGGAATACTATTCTTTTCGACATATACATTACTTGTCTTATTTTGGGCAGAAATATACCATCAGGCAAGTTAGCCTTTGTTTTAACTGCCAGCATCTCATTTCGTGTATAAATTTCATCCTTGCATGATTGGCTAAAGCCTAAAAGTGATGACTTTTTTTGGCTGATTGTGATGTTTATTCACAGGCACGAAGCTTACCCACTGAAAAGCTTCGGCCAGCCTATTTTATTATAAATGGTGTAGTTTATTTTATTCAGGTAACTTCTACACTGTTCTTTTTCATAGTAGAAGACTAGTAAGCTAGTATTGAATTTGAATTTATCAGAAATCATTTGCTTTACATCTTATGGGTTTTTTGTTTAAATAGTTCTAGTTGAACAAATCAATGCCTTATCTTTTTAGATTTGCATTTGGATATACCTGTGGATTGATGACGGCAATGTTGCGGAGGCAATTTCAAAACTGTTTGTTGTAGGTTTTGCTTTCTATCCAGTATCTGAGTAATTTTTTAATATGCATCAGGTGTTTTATGGAAGACTTTTTTAGTTCCTCTTTAGGTGGGGATTTTATATCAGTTTTCAATCAATTGTAATGCTTTTGATATTGATATGAGATTCAGGTTGTAGCTTTCTTGGTAAAATTGCTGCAGCGAGGAATTTTGTAGTGTGTTGTGATTTTAGAGGGAGTGCTTTCACTAAGCATATTCACTGTATGTAATCCATGATTTTGCAGTTATATCATTTTTTGCAGCATTGGGTTTCCTTCTATATGGAGGAAGGTAATTTACTTTGTCTTTACAACTGTAGTGAATGTCTGGATGCATTATTTCATATTGAAATAGCACAGTATTGGTTATTCTGTTCCATTTAATAGCCTTTTTTGTACAAGCTACTTTTAATGCTGAGGCAGTTTCCAATTGAGTCTAAAGGGCGCAGAAAGAAGCTACATGAGATTTGTTTTTCGTGTTTGATGACATGGTGTTATATCTTGGAAGGAATTTATTTGCTGCACGAAGTTGGATTTTTCACTTTTTAAATCCTGTATTTCAATTTCTTAGTTGGGAAGGGGTTAAGATACAGTAAAGTATTTGCCAGCCTAAACAATTGAACAGGACATGTCTTCCACGATGTCTTGTCCACTGCTCAGAATAATATGCTATTACAAATGCAGGTAAACATTCTTTCATATGGATTGAGAAATTTCCTATTAACATGTTGAAAACATGCCGTTGAATGAAAAATGTATGACTTACTGATCTTGACATTATTCACGACTTGAAAATCTGTTTGTAGACTATACATAGTATTCTTCTTAAATGGAATGGTACCAGTTTCAATCTAATATTTATTATTAATCTTTTGCAGGTTGGCTATGTAACATCTATATGCTTCACATGCTTTTTGATAAGGTGATTTTTGGTAAGGACACTGTATACTATATAAATTCCAATATTCTAGTGGTTTGAATTTAATTTTCCAATCAATCACCTGTTAAGCACACTTTGTTTACTTAGATTTTATTTCTAACTCCTGTCAATCTATTTTCAGGTTGCACTTTCTGCTTTTGATACAGATGCCAATCTTGATGTGATGTACCATCCAATTCTAAATTTCATTTACTATATGGTAATAGATTATGTTTCATGCTCTGGGAAATTCGACTAATAACGTTTATTTAGTATTATGGACAACTGTGAGTCGATAATTTCAATTACTTTTTATTGTGTTAAACTAAGTAATCTGTGCCTACAATTATTATTTAACTCAGTGTACTGTATCTGGCCTTTTTCAGCTAGTTGAGATTCTTCCCTCAGCACTGGTCCTTTTCATCCTCCGTAAGTTGTCCCCGAAAAGGATGTCAGGTCAGTACCATCCAATTCAATGAGCATTGTCAACTATTGAAGCAGCACAAACTCACCGGAGAGAATGGTTTGGGATCAAAGTATCTACCATCTTTATTGTATTTTTTTATATGCCCATTATTGGGAATGGATGAGATGCTTCTGAATCACATTGAGGTATGAGATTGGTGGTGTAGGATCTAGACTGTATGTCTGAGATCTGTGTGGCTATCTACCTATTTTATGGTAGTTCATTTCTTGCAACTTTTGTAATAATTTTAGGCATTTATTTTTTTGGGGAGTGTATAAACTGAAAGTTATCCTCTTGAAATCTCATATAGTGTATTATACACTGCTATCTTCAAGTCGACGTAGCAGCTCTTTAACATTTTTTTGACAAACTTTTCAAATATTGACAAATATTTCCAGCATAGACATCCTTAGCTCAAAGAACAGGAAGAGAGATTAAAGTATTCAAGGAAGAGAAGCTAGTGAAATGTTGGTAGTCAAAGATGAAAGCAAAAGAACATAGTTTCTTTGACTTGAGCAACTGACCTTTTTGTTCTGAATCTGTGCAGTATGTATCCCTCTGACAAACAAGTTGCTGCAAGATTTACTGGTTGGATTTCTTGTATTTTGATGCTATTTCACTGTATTTTATCCATTGTTTAGTTTTTTTTGGTAGATCAAGTTCTGTAAATGCATAAGTAACACATGGATAAGGTTTGCAAGCTAGCTATTTTTCCATGTATCCTTGAAATGATTTTTAGCAGCCTGAGATCAGGTTTATGGTACCAGAAACTTCCCTGGACCTAATTGTTTTTCGGAGGACAAGGGAACTAATGATCAGATTCTAGCTGTCCTTTGGAAACTGCAAAGAAACTTGGTAGAAGTTTCCATAGATTTGGCTTGTTTCCACCCCTTTTTGATCAATTTTTGTGTTCATCCTTATTAAATCTAACGAAACCTCACCTAGATTAACTGACCACTCGAATAAAAATACCCCAACCCACAGTCAATATAAAAAACCAAAATTCTGTATGACGAAAAGTATATGGGCCAAATATAAAAGTGGATTGAAATAGATAATTAGAAATACTTAAACTTATAGCTCTGATTAATAATTTGGGTTTCCATTTTTACATTAATAGAGAAAGCAAGAGAGGCTTCGGAAGATATACCTACAACTATACGATGCCATGGAAGCATTTGTTCACATATGCAGAGATGGTTGTCGAACAATAGGGCCTCATGACAAGGATTTAGATGAAAACCAAGGGCCTTGCAATTTCCCAGATTGCAAAGGGCTCGAATCCTTAGTTCGACATTTTGCTGCCTGTAAAACTAGAGTCCCTGGTGGATGTGTACACTGCAAAAGAATGTGGCAACTGCTTGAACTACATTAAAGAATGTGTTTTGAACCAGACATCTACAAGGTTCCTCTTTGCAGGTATAATCAAACATACAATCCATGCAATCGAGTATTAACCTTTATTTTTTAGATAGCCAATCCATTCTCTTTCAATATAAAACAATTTTGTTATCTTCCAAAAATTGTAGCCTATTTCGGAATGAAATGGGAGGAGTCCCTTTTTAGTTGCCTCATATATTGTATGTGACGTTTGCAGATTATGAATACTATATAATTATGGTGCAATTAATTTAAATAAGCCAAACAACTGAATAATTTCCTCTACTGTTAAGGGTGGTGAAACAGGTATGGTTTGCAGTTCTCCATCTCCTTTAAGTATAGTGTCGTGTGATGATTGATATTCTGAAGCTTACCATATACATTCCCCCTTCTAAATACACATGGATATCGAAGCCACAGGAAGGGTGGCCATTATAACTGCCTGTTACAAAAGGATCTGCTGCTTATTTGATATCCAATAAAATTCGACCTCTTGTCAAATTGTCAAGGGCTCTATCTTCATTGCTTGGACATGAAATGCAGGACACAATGAGGATGCAGTCTTGCATCATATTCTATGGACGCAATAGAAATAAGAAGAATGAGAATAGACAGGAAAAAATCCATGCAATGCTTATGAATGTTCAAGGATTGACATGAGAAAATGTTGCAAGCCATCTGCAGGTATAGTTGAGTTTCTACCATATTTTTACATACCTAAAACTGAATCACCTTTCGTGCTTAGATTTTGGATGCTAATTTCTAGATATGTTGTATTATTTGTCTTTTTATGATTCTATTGTTTCTGCAGGTCTAATTGATTTGTAATCTAAATATGTGTATAGCTTTGATTAAACAAAGCAGCCATACTTTTCGACTTACATATTTGTCTAAATTGATTAAAATTAAAGCCTTTTTTGATGGTATTCTTTTTCTTTTTCGAATAATCTATAGAAGTATAGACTGTACTTGAAAAGGTTCAGCGGTGTGGCGAGTCAACAGGGTAGCATGGGCAATGCATTTGGAGGAGGTAGGGAATCTTCGTTTGGTTCTCTTTGCCAAGTAGATGGAATTGGTGATTTGCAAGTTCTTGCTCAATCTGGTCACCTGTCTGCTCGTGCTCTTGAATCATTGCAAGCAGGATTTCTAGGTAGATTAAATGGTTCAGTAGGCTTGGGTTTACGAGATCTGAATTCCTTTGGAATGCTCCAATTTTCCTCTCTTCCAGGCCTAGGCTGTAATAACAGCATTGGAAGAGCACAAGGAATTGCACCTGTTAACAATCCAATGAATGCATTTCCTTGTTTATCAACTGGACTTGAACTATATCAGTTACAGTAAAAACAACAAATTGCTAGACTTGGAGATATAGGTGCTCCTATGGAAGATCCTACAGGATTTCGCACAATGCAGCGATAGTTGACAGCTACAAATAGTTCCCCTGTTGGCCTAGGTGGAGGTAGCAGTGGAAACATCTCAGTGCATTCAACAAATAATGCTTTGGTGTTGCAATTGATGCAACAGCAGCATCAGAAGCATGGAAGGGGTTTGACCACCTTAACCACTGAAAGAACTATTACTCAAAGATCGGGGGCAAGTGATATTAACATGGTAATGTCTTCTCAACTACCTAATATGAATGGAAATAGTGGAAACTGGGGTAATGGTGCTGCAGTGTCAGTTTTACCAACAAATGCACGTTCAGTGGGTGGCCCTCTAAGTAGTACAGGTTCTGGTGTGTAGAATGTAAGGGAAATCCTTTTAAGTGCCTCAAATGTTGATTGTATGTAAATGGAAATTTTTGTTCCTCCAGTTAATTCTCTTGTAGGGCCTAGCTCTCATAATCTTATCCCAAGAAATGATCTCTCTCTGTCCTCTATTAGTGCAATGAACAATAGCACTGAGAAAATAAGCGAAGTTGTGCCATCTGACAATAGAAGACCTAATCTTCCAATTCTTGGTAATATGAATACTGGTCTTAGACAGGGTATGAATCAGATTATAAAGAAAGACTGGCAAAATCATAATCAAGATTTTGGAACCATTTCAAATCCTCTATTAAATACTCAGTTGAGCCAGACATCTCTTCTTAATCAGAAAATGGTGGGAACATATACTGCTCAATATCAGGGGAAGAACACTAGATTTTGTGATCAAAAGATGAATTTGGATTTCAAACCACCAGTGAACTCAGTTGTTCCAGGGTTTGGTGGACGGTGTGAAAGTGAGCAATCCACTGCAGACAGTCAAATGAAGTTGAGGGAAGATTATCCAATAGATCATGTAAAGATGGAGAATGGATTTCTCTCTGAAAATTGCAATTCTGGAGATGAACTTATGAACATTATCTTTAGACAAGTAAGTGTGTTTTTACGAAGCCCTCCTGAGATACAATATAACATTCTAAGCTAGGTCTCTTAATTGTGCTTTTTCTTTATGGTTATTGATGAGCATATACTAATACATTTTGAAAAAATAGGTTTCAACTTACATGGCTTGCAGTCATAGTAGTCTGTTATGCTTTTTTTGGGCACTGATTGAGCCTGTGTTTGTTCTCTTTGGAAAATTTGACTTGTATTTTTTTCCTTAATCTAGTTTTCTTATGTGGATTATTTCCTAGATCTCTGTTTCTGTGAAGCGGCTTGTATTGATACAATCTATGTTTGGTATATATGTTTAACATGCCAGTATTTTATTATGTATTAAGAAAGTCACTTCAATCAATTACTGTGAAGCACATACAACTGTCCTTATTTTTCTTTCCCTTCCATTCCCCGTTGCATGCTTTCTCTCTTTCCTTTCTCATGTCATAATGTTGCATGTGGAAAGGTGGGTTTGGACTAGTGGTCAGGGGGTTGGTACTCACAAATTTAATATGTTGGACTTCAATATTATA
Source organism: Pseudotsuga menziesii (assembly GCA_001517045.1). Taxonomy (NCBI): domain Eukaryota; kingdom Viridiplantae; phylum Streptophyta; class Pinopsida; order Pinales; family Pinaceae; genus Pseudotsuga; species Pseudotsuga menziesii. Next base: position 16,939 of record LPNX010108268.1, read on the forward strand.
CATCTGAATGTCCCTGTAACTACAGCTGACTATATACTGTAACATAAACAATTTCATTTGCACTACTAACAAAACCCTAGATTTTGATTGAAGGCAAAATTTAATCTAATTTACTTTGTATGAAACTACCCATTTTCTACCTAATAAAATTATATACACAGAATATAAGTTAGAAATATAATTATTAATGTTGGTGTTGATGCTGAACACAACGACAGCAAAGGGCTTATTTTGTTAAGTTGTTAAATCACCCTAAATATTAATTATTGATGCTTATTTTTGCTAAAATTCCAGCTATATCTTCCCTTTCCATGCACAAAAGCTTTGCATCTTTGAGGTATGAATTTCTATAGAATGTCTTGTTTTATTGCCAATGTTTTGGGTGAAACCATCTAGAATCATCGAACCCTCAACCCCGTGACATCATTGCAGTTTTATTATTATTGAGGCTGCTGCCATCAAAGATGGCAGTCGTGTCCAATTTTATTTTCTAGGGTGGAAATTTCTTGAATAGGTAGGTCATGTTACATTCAATTTATTTTCATCCATGCAGTTTCATGGTTATTGAGGCTGTTGCTCATCTTTAATGGCAAGCGTGCCCAATTTTCCTTTTTGGGTGAAAATGTCTAGAATTGTCAACTCCTGTGAAATTTGATTTGTTTATCTATCTGTGGAATGTTATGGTTATTGAGGTTGTTATTCAGTGATGTATGATTTTCATTTTTGGGAAAAAATGTCTAGAATGTCAACTCTTGTGACATTTGACTTTTTTCCATCCATGCAATTTTATGTTTATGGAGACTCATTAATCTTCGATGTCAGCTTTTTTGTCCAATTTTCTTTTGTGATTGCCTAAGTGTATTTGTCATGGTGTCTGCAGCAGCATGAAGGGATCAGTTTCACAGATTGTAATGCGGGATGTGATGGTTATCCTCTGGAAAGCTGCATGTGAAATGGGTTTGCGCTGGGTGGCAAAGAGGTCTGTGCTATCTGAAGCAGCTCAGATATGGTGTATAATTAAGGTGCTTCAGTTTGTCTCCAATCACTTGTAATCATTGCAGTATATCCATTCAAAGAGGACTTGTTAACCTTCAACCCCTTCATTACTTCTTGCGGAATTTGTACAACTTACAGTTGCTTGCATATGGTTATTTCCCTGATGTGCATTGAGCCATCATTTCCATATTTTTCTACATGGCTCAGGTTTTCCAACACTAGCAGACAAGAAGCAAGATGAATTATTAGTTGCAGGAGACCAATTGCAGAGTTTGTAGATGACTAGGAACACTCAGAATTAGTCAGGACAACTAGAGATCATCTGGAATCTAACCAAGTTGACTACTGTTTCAATAAATTAAAAGCTAAACACTCTTTCGTTGCTATCCAAATATGTCCAGTATTAACCTTTATTGTTTAGATAGTCAATCCATGCTCTTTCAATATAAAATAGTTTTGTTATATTCCAAAAATTGTAGCCTATTTTGGAATGGAATGGGAGGAGTCCCTTTTTGTTGCCTCATATATTGTATGTGACGTTTGCAGATTATGAATACTATATAATTATGGTGCAATTAATTCAACTTGCCGTGTTTATATAATTATGGTGCAATTAATTTAAATAAGCCAAACAACTGAATAATTTCCTCTACTGTTAAGGGTGTTGAAACATGTATGGTTTGCAGTTCTCCATCTTCTTTAACTACAGTATCGTGTGATGATTGAGATTCTGAAGCTTACCATATACATTCCCCCTTCTTGTGGTTTAGTACCTTAAAGATTTTTTTAGGTGACAAGAATAGTATATCCTCTTACTTGGTTTGCTGCATCTATTGGTACAATGCAATTTCTTTCTCCAGTTATGCTATAATAGTTTCTATCTCTTGTAGGCGATAGCCCCACGGGAATTGGCACTGTAGACCAGGCTAAGTATGAACATGTCACAACTACAAAACGTCGATAGTGAAGGACTTGGTGGTTATGTTTGGGTTGGACACTTTCTTGTGATTTCTGAGCTCCAAAAACAAGTGTTCAGTTTATGAGAGGCCTTAAGGCTCCTGCCTTCCAATGCATCAGCAGATTTAGATGAGGTATATTAGTGCTCTCCTATGTCAAACCATATAAATTGGTAGTGTTGGTCTATAGATATTTTGAAGCTATGATTGCTTGGACTTGGCATGAGAATTTGTTGCAGTAGTGTAATTTTGTTTTTCATCTTGATTAGAAGAGTTGTAAGTTGTTTCTACTAAAAATATATATTGATTTTTATTATAACACCTGTTATTACATTTATTGTAGCTATTATTGAGCACCATGGAAGCACTCCATTAAAGACGATTCTTCTTTTCAGTTCACCTTCTCTTGTTCCAACAAGGCCAGCTCATCAAGCGGCTTGCCCTAAGGTTTCACTTCACTCTTCTCTTTTGATTTATGTTTATTGCATGTTTGGGAAAGTAGGTTTATACAAATTTTCTCACATACACAAGTCATACATTTTACTTTTTCGTTGCATCAACATTTCCAACTTGTGTTTGAGTGCATTTGTTACACTTTTGCACCAAATCATACATAGCAGAATGGCGACTCCACAGGTAAAGAAATCTATTATTTA
>LPNX010108268.1:21125-58557 GCA_001517045.1 Pseudotsuga menziesii
GTATTATATATTTTGTAAATAAATAAATAAAACTGATGTAGGAAGCCGAAAAGGCTGGGCGGAAGGTGAAACTCAACCGTCCTATGAATTGTATAAATATATGCATTAGTAAGGGAATAATAATGAATCGGGAGTTACTACCTATCATAATATCTCCCCTAAACTAGGTTGTAGAGGACCTCACACATCTCGATGCAATTAGAAAGGAATGTACCAAAGGGTTCCATTCTTTCTATGGAACAATTCATAAAGGAAAAACACATCAAAGAGATGGAGGCTAGGAATATATAGGCAAATATTAGTAACCGAGTAATCCATCAAACTCAAAAATAAGAAAACAAAATAGTTTTTTTACTTTTAGGTTCTTAAGGGCACGTTTCTCAAATACACAAATAAAAATATTTTACAAACCATTCAAATATTTTGGTTCACTATTCAAGTATACATACTTTACAAACCATGATTCAAGTTCTAAGATACTTTATTATAATAATCAAACATTTTGCAAAGTTTATACAACTAAAAGACTATGATATTCGAAATTTAGAATACATAATATTATTTTTTTTCCATATTGTAAAGTACTCATTGAAAAATTCATATAGATTTTCTAAACATCAAAATAAGAACCTTGAGTCTTATTTTGGAAATTAAACTAACATATAAAGAAAAATCATTTAATTCATGATTCCTAAAAGACATCCATAAAAGAATCCCCTATTTTATACAATATGCAAATAAAATAAAATAAAATAAATTTAAATACTAGCTCTCAAATATATGAAAAAGCTAAATACAAAATTTTGAGTGTAGATACTCCTATATTTAAATGGATCTTAAGTCACCATTAAAAATATTGGAAACACTACAATTCTTTTAGGAAAAAATATCTACATTATTTAAAAGAAATCATCGATACAAACAAAACCCAAATTTTATACTACATACAAAAAGTAAAAAAATTTCAACTCATTGGGCTCAAATATATCTAGAAAATGACAAAAAGAACCTAATTAGCCATTGAAAACAAAAAATAAGCCCCACAATAATTTTATAAATATGATCATCACACAAATGTTTTAAGAAACCATATAATTGAAAAAATAAATAAATTAACCTTCAAATACAAAAAATCAAATTATTCAAAACATAAGCCAGGCTAAGAATCAAACATATAACCTACCTTGAGAAGTAAGTTATTGTTGCACTATTCTACATGCACTAGTGATTACACTCCAATAGCTCACAATGATTGCAAAATATGTAGTGATCCATGATACTCTAAATTACCCTACTCAAAGGGAATTGATAAAGCTGCATACAAGTTGGGCTCATGGTAAGATCCTTTTACTCCACCTTAATATGACTTTAAAAGAAGATAGGCCATGCACCTTTTGTTAGAGATAACAACACTTTTTACATAGTACAAATGGATCACAAAAATTAAAAAAAATGAAATAAATATTAAAAATTATAAAAACTCTACATTAATATCATAAGAAATTCCATAAAAAAAAACTTTTGAAGAATATTTAAAAGACAAAGCATCCACTTTTCTAAATCAGCTCCAAGAACAATATAATAATCTATTAAAAATCAACTAAAATATACCAAAAATGAGAGAAATACTATTTAAAATAAAAAAGAACCTATGACCCCTAAAAGTATTAATCTAAACGTTTTAATCTTTTAAGTGAGACAAACACTGTTTTCTTTTTAAACCTTTAGCTCCCCAAAAGTGCTCCTTTAACCTTCTTAATCTTCAAGACTTAGAAATACTATTTTTTTTTAAACCTATAGCTCCCCAAAAGTGCTCCTTTAACCTTCTTAATCTTTTAAGACTTAGAAATACCTCAAAAAGCCGCACTTCACAATACATTTATTTAAGTTGCACATAAGTACTCATATAAACCCCTTAATCTCAATATTAATGAGTAAAAATACCTCAACAGTGAAGGGGTTGCAAGAAACTGGAAATTTAGAAATACTAATTGTAGTCCACACAACTATAGTTCTTGATATCCTTAGATTGGATGGCTAGGGCCTCACTAACTTCGAACAACTCGTCATCTGAGCTGAGTGAAAATCACCATGGATTGTGTGGCCATGGCTAGCCGCAAAATACTTTCATTAATTCCATGGAAAGGAAGTGTTCTTTGTCATTAATTCCATCTGCCATTTCAGACCATACACTGAGTCACTAACTTCTGTATCAACTTTACTTTTCATTTTCTTCTGCAAAGTGCATGGTAGATATGATGGAAAGGTCGGATTTCCATAGTTTGCACAGAATGATGTTAGGCACACTTCGATATCACAATCAATATTTTAATTTTAGGCTTTGGGAGGTAGAGATATTTCAAAAAATAGGACCAACTTCCTAAGCAATTTTATTTTTATTTGTTCGATTTTTTTAGATGGGAAAGATTAAAATAAATCACTTTTCTTTATTATTTATTATAAATTTGTTATGATAAGAAGGGACAATTTATAGGAGTGGAATTTTACTTTTATTATTGATGATATTGAATGGGGTATTGGCTTAAAAATGGTTAAAAAATAAAATTTGTTTTAAGGTATAAATTTAAATTATAATAAAAAATTTGATAGTGTGCAGAAGTAATATTCATAAAAATATGTTATGTTATAATTTAAATTTTAGTCAAATTATAATTGAAATTGATATGATAGTCAATCCTAAATTTTAGTTAAATTATATTGAAACTCGAATCATAATTAAATTTTGAAATTGATATGATAGTCAATCTTAATAATGTATGAAATTTAAATCATAATGAAATTTCTATAATGTATAAAAAAGTTATTGTGTTTTGATTAAATTTGTAATAAGAAACTGTTAATGTGTTATAGTTGTATATATGGCTTTGCACATATTAAGTCAAATCATATATGTGTATTTATATTTAGATATCGACAAGTTTTTAAATTTCAAAATTTAAGTTATATATATACATTTATACTTAGATATAGAAAGGTTTTTAAATTTCAAAATTATGGAAGCCAGGGGGACCATGGTGCCCATATGCCCTTAGGTTGGTGGAGAGTTGTCTAGACTCTAGACATACACAGTCTCGAGGTGAACATGCCTTTTTTTAGGATCAATGGGAAAAGAGAAAGGTGACAACATGGTGAAAATGTAAACTTTTTAGGCTGGTTAGGTGAGCATACAATCACTGCTTATGTTAGTGGATAGATGTCCAAATTTCAAATATGATTCTAGACATGCAAAGCCTCGAGGTGAGCATGTTGTGTCTCGAGGTGAACATGCCAAATTTTTTTTAGGTTCAATGGGAAAAGAGAAAGGCGACAACATGGTGAACATGCCAACTTTTTGGGCTGGTTAGGTGAACATACAATAACTGCTTAAGTTAGTGGAGAGATGTCCAAATTCCAAATCTTGACATGTGGAATCTCGAGGTGAACATACCAATAGTTTATGTTCAATGGGAAAAGAGGAGGGAGACAACACAGTGAACATGCCAACCTCTTAGGTTAGTTAGGTAAATATACAATCATTACTTAAGTTGGTGATTATTTATGATTAATAAGAAAATAAAAAATTTTAAAATTAAAATATAAATTTGTGAAAAAAAATCAAATCCAAAACTCCATGTGTAAATTATATATATATATAGATAGATAGAAAGATAGATAGATAGATAGATAGATAGATATAGATATAGATATAATGCATTTTAATTTTAATTTTGAATGAAAAGTTAAAATTTAATTTATTAAAAAAATTAAAATTCAGTTTAGTCAAGTCTCTTATAAATACATAATAATAGATTTATGTGTAAAAACTGATCAATTAAAAAACTAAACAGATAAAAGGTAATGATTAGTAGTGGCGGATTGTAAAAGGGAATAAACCAGAGAATCAAGCGATGCCATTTTTTAGGGCATCCAATGAGTACATAACCCTAAATTAAAATCCAACTTATTTAAAACACACTTAATAATAAATTAAAAATAGATAAAATAATAAATTTATTTGTATAAAAAAGATAAATAAGAAATTTAATGAATACAAGTGTCCAATTGGAAAGGGTGTATGTAAACGAGAGAATCAAGGGATCCCATATTTTAAGTGCAACCAATCAATACATAATCCTATCAGAGAAACCTTGCGGTAGAAAACATCTTCTCTCGCACTGTGCAAACAAATTAAGACAGACCACTATCCCATGCACGGTGTACATTCGCAGAGTTCAAGTGGAATATAAGGACATATGAGAGACAGAAGCCCTAGCTAGGTGGTGTGGTGGTTACATGGTGGTAGAGTCTAACTTGAGTGAGAAAGCCATATATATCGATAAGGCAGCAGTTCTTTTCATTTTGTCAATGTTAAACCCTGCCCAGTTCCCTCCCTTACTGAATCATCCTCCTAAGCTATTTAGCAGTTAGGCCTGACCTCAGGGGACTGTTGGCGTCTTGTAAAAGCTGGGAGGAAGTCTTAAAGATCTGCCTAGAGTTGAAAAATTGTGTAAGGTGCTCCTATTATTGTCTTGGTGTTTCTAATCAGCTAGCGTGAGAGCAGTCATTGATTGTTAATGTAAGTATTGACTTGAAAAAACTTGAGATTGGCCTCAGCATTTGAGGAGCATCAGCATTCAAATAAGTAAGAAATCCTGATGCCCACTACCCTCTGAATCAATTCCTTTCATGTGCATCTGTATTTCTCTGATATAATTATCTGCATATGCATATGTTTTTCTCTGATATATTTGTCTCCATGTAATTTTATTGCATGGTCAGTATAGCATCATGTTTTAATGCTTATATTTGTATTTTTGTACCTCTGAAAGAAAAGCACTTCTACATGTATTGATTCTCTGAAGCTCATATAAAATGGAATTTGATTTTCATTCATCTTGATGCCTTGCACTATGTGCATAGTTTTTCTCTGATATAATTATCTGCATATGCATCTGTTTTTCTTCGATATATTTGTCTCCATGTAAATTTTATTGCATGGTCAAGCATAGCATCATATTTTAATGCTTATATTTTCATTTTTGTACATGTGGAAGAAAACCACTTCTACATGTATTGATTCTTTGAAGCCCATAGAAAATGGAATTTGAGTTTCAGTTTCATTCATCTTGATGCTTTGCACTATGTGCATAGTTTTTCCTTCTCAGCAAAGGTGTTGCCTGTCTTTTAGCTTGGACTGAATATATCACAATATCACCAAGCACTCATTTTGGTATTTTGTGAAGCTTTTATTTGAATTTCTCTTGTATTGATACACACCATGGTCATTTCTACAGTACCGACTTTGAGGATATACATCGTGAGATATATACAAGTATTGGGTTACTCTTGATCTACGATTGGTAGTGTTTTGTGGAACCAGTTCACTTTATTCAATGTCCTAAACACAATGAAGTCACAGCAGCAGCAGTCAGAGTTGCGGAAGAATGAAAGTCTGAGCCCTAACAATCTCTCAGAGAAACAGTTCAAGAGGGGGAAAGATGCTGATAGATATAGAGGTGTTCACAGAAGTCCACAAGGTCATTTTGCTGCAAAAATTAATGACCCAAAACACAAAGAACAATGGTATCTTGGAACCTATGACACAGTAGAAGAAGCAACATGCGCTTATGATTTTTTTGCAAGAGCCATGAGTGGGATCAAGGCACAGACCATATTCATATAACTCAATTTAGAGTACTATATGTTATCAACACCAACTCCTCCTGCATCTCTTACTAGTTCTACGTTTCCCACTAATATCAAAGATCCATTTTCACACAAGCCTCAAAAGCTGCAAGACTCATGGCTTCATTTCTTATGGTGAGATTCTAGCACCACGAGGCCTAGCCCTTGTGATGAAGCCAAACAGCAGTAGCAGAAACAATACTTCAGTGTAAATGGTGGTTACAACATGCTTGGAAACACTGTTAGTTCCCGGAGGCCATCAAATAATGAGATTGACTTTTTGTTGTTGTTGAAATTTGATTGTGTTGCATTTTTGCTAGAATCGCCAAAATCATTGATCTATAAACACTAGTACAAAATGAGAGATAAGTGACAAAAAAATTGTCAAAATTTGCATATAAATTACCACTTTTGATTTGGCGATGAGTGTTGGCTAATTTTCAGTCTCAACACACAGCAAAAAACTATGGTCATATTTTGTTTTTCCATTTATAGGTTGTATTGTGGTCATTAATTTGGTCGAATATTTGGTCATTAATAGGTCATTAATTGGTCATATATTTGGTCATTAACTATCACAATTAATGACCAAATATATGACCAAATTAACGAAAAAAATTGACCAAATTAATAACCACAAGAAAAGCATGAAATGACCAAACTAAATATGACCATTTTTTGTCACATGATAAGAGACCGGGAATTAGCCACCAAAACTTCCATTTGACCATTTATATGCAAAAATTGGTATTTTTGTGTTGAATGAGGAGCTCTAGAGCACATGAGTACTTACCTTTATACTGAGCAAGAAGCTATGGAACACATGAAAAGATAATTGGATGCATTGGGGATTAATTCTTGGAGCCTTCCATGTTGATGTTGAGCATAATCTCTAAAGCATCAGATCCTTGGCCATTGTATCCCTAGGCATATCATACAAGTACATCCTAGAACTAGTGTTGAACGAGGAGCTCTAGAATTGTACTCAATTGTAACACCCTCTTAAAGCATTGAGTATGCGATCTCATAAGCGCTAGGAGTTACTAAAAAGAATTTATTACTCTGCTAACATATTTGATTTGTCAACGGAGGCTTACCTTATATTTCTTTAAAATAAAACTAGTTCAAAACTACAAGTTATCTATCTATCTATCTATCTATCTATCTATCTATCTATCTATCTATCTATCTATCTATCTATCTATCTATCTATATATATATATATATATATATATATATATAATCTTATAAATAGTGTTATAATCTAATCTACTAATTACATTTAAATCAACTAAAGAAAAAAATATAAATAAAATAAAGTTAACAAATCATCAAAGACATTTCTAGGCCTGTCTCCATAATACAAACTAAATAGCATAACATTCCATTTAAAATAAATATCATCATAAGAATTAAATGAACGGAGGAGGCATCGTTCTTGAATTATTGTAACTTCGAAGAATATTCTAAATATATTTTGTGATCCCCGATGTTCCTATCAGGAGAATTACTTGTATTACTTTATACCTCGATGTTCCTATCGGCAAAATTACCTAAAGTCATGAGGAATTCCCCTCCATTGCAAGTCGGGTGATTATTACCCCAGTTGTGGTTACTCGAGCCTATATAACTGAATTAGGATTACTCGAGCCTACATAATTGAGTCTAATATTAAGTGAACAAAAGAATATAAATAGAGGTGTGGCTCTCCTCATTTGAGACACACACACTCACTTGTGTAGCGCATGAGAGAGAGAGAGAAATAGCTATAGAGGGAGAAGAAGGAGGATCAATCTTTTGGGTTTTACCTTTTATCTTTTTGTGGCATCTATATTGAGGAATCTTTTGGTGGGTTTTTCCCATTAGGGTTTTCCCACAATAAATCTTTGTGTTCTTTTGGTGTGGTTGTGCTTGTCTATATTTCAGTGATCTTTTGGCTTATGGTTATGGTGTTATGTTGTTAAATGTTTTAAGATATTATATAACCATTAAAAATTAACATGGTATCAGAGACACCCCGAAAGAAGTCATTGTGCAGCCAAAACAGTGCTACAACTATAGCTATGGAAGATTAGGGTTTCATGTTTGAAAACCCTAAAATACTAAAACTAGTAGTTTTGGTAGATTCACTATATCTTGATATTAGAGAAGGATCCAGAGCCAAAACTTTCAAAGGCCAAAGATAAATTCTTGATTTACACTATGTAAACGTTTCAGCCTCAGATTCACTATATTCTAGGATATATAATTCCTCCAAGTCAGGGTTCCAGCCTCTCTCATGATTCAGCCTTAAACAGGTTACCTAGAGAGAATAGTTATATCTCAAGCTACAAAGGTCCAAATGAAATTTCAGAAGATGTTTGAGAAAGGGCATAGAATTTATGTTCTGTGCTAATAATTTCATACCTCGAAGATAAAACAGTGACACGTGGAAGTCCATACAAGTTTTCTATTCTGAACAGTCGTGAAATAAGTTACCTTGGAAAAATGCATGTAAGTCCCAATTAATGAAACCAATATGGCTCAAACCTGCGTTGTTGGATATATGACAGACAAGGCTACCTCAATCAAAAATTTCAGACACAAAGGAGCAGCAATTTTAGAGATATCTTAGAAACAATATTAGGAATCCTACAGAAGAAATTGAAGAAAAGTAGGGCATCATATATTTTGCAATTTGCATCACAGTTTTGGGTAAATGAATATGCTTCTCAGCTCACCTTTGTGAGGAACATATTTCTATCCAATCAGATATGAAATATTCCAAGTTTTGAAAATTAGGATTTCTCTGACAAACCCTAGATCAGTGAGATTCAGAACTAGGACAATCATCTCAAACTGGTAAGATCTAATCCTTTGCCATTTACATTTGAGGTTCACATCTCAAAATGATCCAGCACCTCAGCTTGATGACAAGCTTGGTGAAGCTGAAAAATTCTAAGCACCAAAGCATAGTATTTCACTTGTTCTTGAAGAAAATGAGTTGGACGCTTACATAAGTAGATTGGTTCCAATTCCAAAGGGAAATGAGGCTAAAGCCTTACACAAGAAGAAACTCGACTCATAATAAGAGAAGAGAATATGGGAGCAACTGAGGATCAAGCACTCATGATTCAAAGAAGATCCCTCAAGCGATGAGGAATATGAAGAACTCAATTCTTGAATAACCTCTTATCCATCTTAGCATTTGGATAACAAATGATGATGTCATGAATGAAGAAGATGATGTAGTAGAAGGATCAAGGAGTCTACGCATGAAACAAATAAAAGATAAGTATTCAATTGTCATTTCAATCATTGCATTACACAATTCCACATTTTGTAGTGGCATTTTTATAAAGAGATTCAGAGCCTCATCAACATGCCCATCTTGTGCATATCCTATAATCATTGTAGTCCGAGAGACTAGATTCCTCTCCGGCATCTTCTCAAACAGTTTGTAAGCTTCATCAACACGCCCATTCTGAGCATAACCTGAAATCAATGATGTCCAAGATACCACATTCCTTTCAGGAATTTCATCAAAGAGTTTGGTAGCCTCATCAACCATGCACTTCTGTGCATATCCCACAATCATTGATGTCCAAGAGACCACATTTCATTTCAGCATTTTGTCAAATAGGTCCAGAACCTCATTAACATACCCCTTTTGTGCATATCCTGCAATCATAGCATTCCATGTGACAACATCTCATCTAAGCAATTTTTCAAACACATAATGTGCAGTGTTGATCTTCGCATATATTCCATACATGTAAAGAAGGGCCTTCCCCACAAAAATTTTAGAGTGAAACCCACTTCTAATTATTTGTTCATGAACCTTCACCACTACTTCCAAGTGAATACATGCTGGGAGAAGGCAGGATAGAGGGAATTGATTGGGGGAATACATGTTCCTTTCATTTGACTAAAAAGTGTCAATGCTTATTTTCCATTACCAGCCCTAGAGTAAGCTGCAATCATGATACTCGACGAGACCACATTTCGCTAAGGGATTTGCTCCAGAAACCTATGACCATCGATGAAATTCCTGCACTTGGCATACACTCTTAGGATTTTATTGGGCAGAGCCATGTCGGTGCAAGAAATCACTTTGGATGATGTGAGCATGGACCAGCTTGGCCTCCGGCAAAGCTCTATTAATGAGGCATAACTGCAAGAGATAATGATAATTAGAGCAATCTACTTGTTCATCCATCAAATGCAAAATGCACATGGATTCTTTCAATCATATTTGTTTGCATGCCATCTCACATCATTCTTCACTCAGGTTAGCATTCTTCGCCACCACAAGGGCTTTCAGTTTCACCGAGTGACTACCAACCTGGTGAAATTTCAAAGGTTATGTAACTACAAGATGAATAAAATCTACAAGACAATGAAGAAAGGAGATGATAGACCAGTGCATCTATTTTGACCGGCAGGATTATGGTTTTTATTTCAAGCACGTAAGAAAAAACTTCATATTATAAAACAAAGTTGTATCAATGAATTACATTTTTTTTTCTCGAAAGAATTGAGTTTTTCTCATAATCCAAAATAAATTACGATATGAATATCTTAAATAAATTACTATCTTGATAAAATAAGATCTTAAATATTTTTATATTTTCTCCTCTCAACATGACTTTGACATGTTTATAGGTTTTATAGTGAAAAACATATCATAACAATGACAAGAAAACAAGAAATATGCCACCCCAATAAAACAAGCTATTAGTAAACAAAGTTTACTAGATGAATAACTCTTAAATCAAAAGAACTTCAATATGTTCAAGTATATAGGCATTTCATCTCTGAGCTCTGTAAAAGAAATATTTTCATCCAATTCATCGATGCCTTTCTTTGAAAGTCTATCTGCTTCATCATTTAATTCTCTATAGATATGCTAAAAACTAATGTATGAGAACTCAGATATCAACTTTCTAACATTTCCCATCCAATTTTCCAATAACAAAGAGTGAAGTGTAGTTACCCCTCTAGCCAATCTGTAATAGCTTTTGAATTTCCAACAATCATAATAAAGGTGAGTCTCGTTCTCCTAACAGACCAAAGAAGTCCCTGTAAGGCAACCAACTCTGCTCTTGTATTAGTTCCCTTTAGAACCCGAAAGATGTTCCTTCTATGGATTTCTGCCAGCAGTCCCTAAGATAACCTATAATATTTGCATAAACCAATAAAAGGATCAAAACCAATAAATACGTGAGTACCTCGGCTAACGGCTCAACGAATCGACTAGCTAACAATGGGGAAAAAATTCAAAAAACTACTCTAAATAGATGAAAAATTGTCAGCCTTCTTCATTGCATCCCAAAACTAATGGACCATAGCAACACATTTTAAACATTTAGATTTCACAATTTTTCCCCACAAACCTTCATCAAATAAGCTTCTCCATAAACTCTTTGGACATAAAGCCCAATTGAACCAATTTAAATTTTCGATCCCCCATCCTACCATCAGTTTTGGCTTTGATAGACTCTCCCATGAAGTCAAATGAAATTTTGAATATTCCAACTTTCCAACCCAGAAAAAAACTAAAATATTTGTTTTGTTATCTCATAAACCATAGACTCCTGAATGATAAATAAAGAAAACCAAAAAAATGGAATGCTTTGTAGAACATACTTTACCGAAAAAGGTCTTCCTCCAAGAGGCAGCCATCGAAATGACCAACTGTTCATTTTCCTCTTAATCTTCTTAATTAACCATCCCTAGTCACCATTTTTATACCCATTTGGTTTCAAAAAGAAACCAATATACTTAAAACCCCCTTCTAACCCGGTCATGTTATAAGGAAGCAGAGAAGCAATCTTGTTTCTAATCTCCATATCATTGCAAGAATACAGAAAATTGGATTTTTGAACATTTACTGCTAGCTTCACAAATAAGGAGATAATAGAATGATAATGATTCCATTCAGAGTAAGAACCTTCTCCAAAGATAGAACTAAATCCGATTTGACCAAAGAGTAAAGATGAGTTCAAACTCAATCAATAGCAAAGCAAATTGTAGAAAACACTAGACACCAAGTTTCCTTCACTTCACCAATCATATAAAGGTTCAATCCCTAGAGTTCAAACTCAATCAATATAAAAACAAACCTCAGAAAGCACTAGACATCAAGCTTCCTTCACTTCATCAATCATATATAGGTTTAATCCCTAGTTTTGTGGACCAAGTACCAAGTCTCATTCAGTCTCAATAAGTTTCATTGAATTCAATCTCAGTCAATAACATATCAAACTAGAGAAAGGACTAGAAACCAAGTTTTATTCCCTTCACTAATCATATGTGGGTTGATTCCGTACTCATGTGGATGGATAAATGTACCACTTCTTGTTGTCATCTACTACTACTCCTTTTACCCATGAATTTACCTCAACTTAATGAAAAAATCAGAGCTCACTTTTTACTACCTTGAAAAAAAGTGTCTCTCTCAAACCTCAAGACTATCAACTCCTCAGAAATTAGATAAGAAACTTCTCAAAAATTTATCCGATGTACTCACCCAAAAAAGAAGTGCAATGTACTGTTGTAATCAACTTGTTGCTCCCTACATTCAATGCATGTTGTTGTTGAATATACCCGAAAAAAATACCTCAGATAAGTGCAACTTCATTGCTTTTAGAGCGGGAACGTAATTAGATCGACTCGGTCGAGTATAGTAAATTTGAATTTGCTTTCTCTTGTGGAATGGCTTCGACAATTGGTATTATTTGGTGTTTTAAATTCAGTTGGAAGCATTAGGCATATTAAAAGTTTCAATCAGTTGGCACAACTAGGCATTCTTCCATTCTATGGCTTTTTGCTTGTGATCATCTGCCACTTTGGATTCGAGATAATCTATGAATGTCACAATATTCTTCTGACTTGTTATAATTTCTTCCAAATTATTCTCTTTCTTAAGTGAATCTTTCCCATAGCTTTCCATCTCTTCTTCCACTTCCTTTGCCACCTGCATAATGACCTCAAGTGCATCTTCACCTGGAAACCTGTAGATGGACTCCCTTGCAATGTCACTATTCATTTCATCCCTTTCCTCTCCTCATGGAACTAAAACTAGTAGAATTAAGCTAGCTTGGAGTCTAGCCAATTCTCATTCTATATGAAGGTTGCAAGCCAAGACAGAGGAAAAAAAAGGTATAGAAACTAGATTCACTTACACAATATTCTATACTCACTAGAGTTGTTGTAATATATAATTCTCCTCTTTTAAAATAATCATTAAAACATAGTAGAAGCCAATCCATCATTATATTTTTCTTGAAGTAGATTTTCTAGGGTAAATATGTGTTGAAAATTGTTTGTGGTTGAATGAGTTGTTAACTTGATTTTTTGTTGTTTATTTTTGTCATAATTAGATAGAAGTGCATTTACCATATTACATATTAAACCATAATAAAAATATTCAAATATCCATTTTCATGGATTATTTAATGAGATACATAGTACTATATCTATGAATTAGAAAGATTACCAATATTCTATGCCAATTAGAGGTAATCATTTGTATTATGGAGGTTGATTCAATTAGTCAATTAGTGAAGAATTTATAGAGTTTAATAAAATATTGGATAGGATTTATGTTGATAAAGAGTAGCAATCCTTTGTCATAATAATGTACACTCTACAACCTAGAACCTTCCATATTATCTAGTTTCATATGATCTCCCGCTGCTATCCACTATGACTATCGGGGATGAATCCCCCAACCGCTCTTTGTTTTTGTTTAAGATAAAGTTTTGTAACTTAGTTTTGAGGATCAATCCTTAGTGAGTAAAGAAAGTTTGGAACTTATAGCCCTAGATTCATGGTGAGGATGGTTGAATAATATGGTGGGAAATCTCTAAATGATCAACACAAATCAAACTCACTCTACTAAGAAAATAATAATAATGGGTCATAGATCCAATTAAAAACAATTGTATTGTGGATAGGCTTTTGGAATTACATCATTCACATGCTCTTTAAGGTTACAATGTGAACGGATACCTAATGAAGCTCTTAATACCACAATACCTCTAGATGTGCATCGAAAAGTAAAAAAATTAGGAGCTTGACGATAGGATTAGCAACAATGTTTTAGAGATGTAGCGGGAGAGGCATCAAGGGATTATCCTCCAGATGCTCTAATCGTTTATATTGTGATAGAACATCATTCGTTGATGACCAAATGGAGTCTATGAGGCCTATGCACATCTGTTGAAAATTTCATAGCTCAATTATGTTGCTCGATTTTAGATCTAGGTCTTGAGACCAATTCTCCATGTGTCCTTGAATGGATCTTTATTCAAGTTAAAGGTCACCATAAAATCCAATCCAATGCTCATATTGATCTTTATGTGAATTTAATCTTACATTTAGTTGTAATTTTTTTGATACGAATGGACATGCTTCCTTTATGAGTGACTGAAGAACTATTTTGGTTCTGAGTGAGTGGTTCGTTTGAAACTTGGTTCCTTTATATGGCCTTCCAATGGCTAGGGGAATCAAAAAACAAAGGAAAAATGTCCCAAATGCACTTTGGGTTACTTCATTAGGGTCCATGGGCTCAAACCTTCCATAACATTCATGATTTATATATAGGTGATCCCTTTAGTCAACATTGGCCCCATGTTTCCTTTTATATATTACTTATTTCAAAGAGAAAATTAAGCCATCAAACTCAATTCCTTTTATACTTTCATATTTTTAATATGACACATGGATCATGCTTTACCCATTTGCATTCATGTTAGAGACTGGATATGTAGGCTAGGTTATGCTATTGTATGCACTTGGGGGTTATTATTAATACATGCAGATGGCCCTTTAGACTTTGATCCTATTATTCACCTCAAGAAGAGTACGATCAATTTTCAATACCCATGTGGGCCTCCAAGTCCCTCAATGCACAAGATTTCTCAGTGGACCACTTTCCAAGGGATCTACAACCTTGATTGCCTCCCCTTAAAATCTTGTTAAATGATTACCAAACATGATCTCATACAAAACTGCTAAGAAATATTCACATAAATGTAATACCATGCTTGGTTTTATATCAAAACTAGACATTTAACCATATTTTTCAATAACAAAAGCCATATGATGTGGTATGTTCTAGAAATGATCACATACAAATACATGACCGTCTGCATTTATGAGACCTATACAAGATGCCATTAAGGTAGTTCTTTTCATTGGAGCATGCCACAATTTATTTGTGTAGTAAAAGATCAAGGAACTAACATACATAGATGTTCATCACTTTCTAATTCATGGAAATAATATTTGTAACCACAAATTTTAGGACTCCCCTCCGTGATGCATTTTTAGGGACAATATCTTTCATGAAAAAAATGTATTTTAATGTGTTTTCTCTGCATTATTTGTGTCACCCTATTCTATTCCCATCTTCATTACCTAAAGCATCAATTTGGACATCGAGGCCAACCTTGTGTTATACTTCAAACAGTCAAGGTGTATCATTATACAACATACACCAACTTTTTCTAGAATTTAACTCAATGGAGTCATTGAGTAGCATGGTGGCTCTATATTGATTCCCTTGGCCTCGAGTAGGTTGCTTAAAAATTAATGTCAAATAAGTGTATTCCATATACCATCAAACAACTAAGGACCCACATTAGAGACAGATACAAGGATGAGATGCATTGTGCACATTATACTTGGTTGTCAGCTCACATGACACATGATTAGGAGCTAGATTGGGTGTTGAGCCCATGGTTTGGGTTTTGAAACTTAACTTGGATGGTATAACATGAGAGGTACTAAAGCACGGTCTAATTGTGAAATAATATAGAGATTGGCTAAGAACTAGTTTAAGTAGGAAATATGTGGTGCCTGCTACCAATTGGGGGTTCCCATGTTGATGCAGGAAACTACCCTCTTTATTTTCTTACCAAAAGGCATGACAATGAGGAAGAAGACCTAAAATTATGGACGCCACTTTCAAAGTATTCCTTGCAATCACATTGGTAAGAAGTGATAAGAAGATCACAACAACACAACGTATCAAATCTCAGTCGATAGTGTTAACTAAATACTTTTATGGTAAATTTAATATAAGACTTACTTATAGTTGTCTCTTACTTTTTGCATCTTGACACATTTAATATTTTATGGTTGTCTTTGCGCCTTGACCCAATTCATATTATAAGGTGAGGATGTGAATGCATAACAATCCTTAGCTATGACTATGAGATGAGGATTTAAAGAAAAGAGGATGTAAAGACAAGTAATTTTTATATGTATTTTGGTGGCGTTGAGGACAAATGGTGTGAGAAACCACAAATGTTTGGAAGGACGGAGGGAGAGTACATCACGATCATGCCACCCATCAAATTGAAGATTATTCTTGAGAAAACAATTGTTTTTTTTTTTTTTAATTTTATTAATCACCATTGTTTCTCCATATCATGTGCCCAATGACACCTCTATCTAGCAATGCATAAATTGGCTTCTGCATAGTTTGTGATCCTGGCTGCATGCCATTATTTGTATTTGCATGACATCGAGTGTTATTTATATTTTTTGTGAGTCCATGACATTCATGCAATAAATGAATTCTTGTAGAGGAGGACCTATCAAACCAGCCTTTTGAATTTCATTTTGACAAAAAAAGAGTGGACATTGGTAGTGAGGTTCACATAGGTAGTAGCCACAAAGTTTTGAGCTAGCTTCAGGCATAGTAGTAGACTCGTAGTTATTCTTTTTTGTTATAGTCATAGTTGTTGACACATTGCCACACTTTAGATTGCAACCCCAAGTGACTTGAGAGTCAGAGTCACATCTCGATGGCTAGTGCCTCGTAGTCATCAATGCTTATTGGTCATCTTGCACAACTAAGAATTGAGTGCACGACATGAGTGAGTAAGTGATTATAACTTATCATATTTCTTGTATTTTGAATGATGAGTTGAACTTTATAACATAGGATTTTCAACATCTTGAGAATTTTATATGGATGGTTAATTTCAAATGTTACCCTTCTTTTAAAATATCAATATAAATAATTCCCTTCTTAATTAGAAGGATAAAATTCAAATTAAATTTTTTTTTTTGAAAAGCAATTTTAATTTTACACTTCTAAAAAGGGCTAGAACCCTTTCGAAGGGTTTAATTTCACATTGATGGAAACTAGGTATGTGATGATGAGTTCATAAAATCTAGGAAAATAACTCAAGTACTCCCTAATCAAAAATTAAGAAAATTGAAAATAAAAATTGTTTAGTCTTCTTAAAAAAAATCATATAAAAGAAAAATATATAAAATAAAATAAATCAATAAAATATAAAAAAATTAACAAAATAAAAATGCAAAAACAAAAAAATGAAACCGCAAAAATAGAAAAAAACAAAACCTTTGCCTCACTATGCCAGCCCGACTGCCTTGATCCTTCCAGGAGGGGCTCGATGCAAGGATGATCAACCGGTCTCTGAAGAGAGGAGGAAGATACTAATGGATGAAAGATTTTGTTTTCGATTGTGGAGTTTCTCAGGTCAGATTGTAGGTGTAGCATTTGAAGAATGCTCAGATTAGAACTGCGATCCAATATCACAGCGTGAGGAGAACACCAAATCATTGATGACTGAGGAATGGCATTTCAAAATCTATCTGAGAAAAAGAATCGTTCGTCTCAGCACTTGCAAATCGTTGGTAGCTCTAGACATTGAATCGATCTATGGAATTTATCCAGATTACGGTTGAAGTTACACATAATCGCCTTGGTGGTGTGATGTAGCCAGAGTTCTGTTGATTAGGGATTTGTTTGAAGGCCGTTGTTCCAGAACAGAGTGTGCATTTATAAACCTGGGTATTTTCATACAAAAGATTCAGGAATCTGAGGTTGTGCCATCAAATTCCTTTCAATATAAATTCTGGTAATGTTCGATCAATTCCTGTAGTACTTAATGGTTTCCTGTAAGTTAGATTAATTCTCTGAATTTGCAGTTTTCTATCAATCAGTTGTTTGAGGATGCAAGTGTGCTCCAGATTTGGGGTTATACTAAGTTGTAATCCAAGTTTACCCTTAAGCCTCTTACAAGTAGTATTTAAACATGTAGACATTTTCCTGCCATTGATGAGGGGTAGCAACCCGAAGCAGTGTGAACTAAAAGAACTCTATTTCAAAGGACAATTGTACTAGGTAGCTATTATATCTATCCACGTTTATACCCTGATCCTCTTACGGGTAGTATCCAAACACATATACGTTGTCTATCCATTAATGAGGGGTAGCATCCTAAAACAGTGTGGATTAGAGGTCCAATATATTTTAGTAGAGAACTACACCAGGTGGTTGCTACTTCGATGAGGAGCCTATATCATAGCTGTCAATTCAAAGGTATGTTTGTTTTATTAAACATTATGAAATCATATCCCTTATTCCGTATCCTCAACCAATATTACCTCCAAACCTCTAAACCTATGCATGGAAAGATAATTACTAAGACAATTTATAGCCCCATTCTCGATGCATTATCCCTAAAAGTTTACTTTCGTGCATAATAGTAAATACCCTAGATTTAGTTTGTGTAACATGGTTAAGGAACCAAGACCCATAATCTATGCTAAAAACATTGTAATGGCACCTATATCCCACTTGAAAGCAAAAGATTCCATTTACAAGACATGTGAGGCGATAGAGAACCATGTGCATGTCCACTAGACATAAAGATGAATATTTTAGGGCTTACATCCTCGTTGTTTATTCCTAAACCTTACAAAAGGCCCTAAGAACCATCCATGTCATTTGAAATATTCTAACAATAATATGATCCATGTAGGACAATTATTCACTCTACTTGGGTTGTGTTGTGGTTTTTCATTATGTGCATGTTCCATGAATGATAAAATCCTATTTTAGGCCCCAATACATTGTTTTCCTTTTTGAATCATGTTCGTGCCCCTAAAAAATATCCTTGACGTACATAACCATTTAGTGGAACTCGTATGAAACCTTTAGGTCAAAGATTCTTTTTACAAGTCCTATGGTAGTTTTGAGGTGTGTGCATGGTCCATGAGCCATAAATACCTTTTTAGGACAATTCTCCCTTATACAATGGTAGGGCCTCAATAACAATGCTTAGTGCAATGGCACCTATCTAATACATGTAGGCCAAATACTCCCTTTATAGTGCCGGTATGGTAATTTCAAATAATGTGCATGGTCCATGAGCACTAAAAACCTGTTTTAGAAAATCCTGGTCCATAAAATTTCTATATGACTCGTTGGCCTTTTGTGGGGACTTGGGTCACCAAACAAACAAGCTCTCCGATGGGAATATTTGGCATAGGATCATTATATGGTTCTCAGGTAATCCTTGTTGGCATGTATGATTTCTATTGCTTATCAGTCAACATTACCATTTTTGACTCCCCTTACTTCCCCTATGTACTCGTATCATTTACGCCACCCTACGAGGATTCACCAAACTCAAGTTCCTTGTGCTTTTGCTTGATGATGTCTCTTCTATTACAATTTTAAGCCCATGATAGTTTATATGGTTTATAGGTGTTCCTCTCCTTAGTTGGCCTCAACATAAAATTTTAGTTCCATTTTCTATTGTTATTTTGATTGGAATTCACTTGTAATAGAGAAATTGAGGAGTCAAGGGGAAACATCAAGCAACACATGGCATTATTGAGTGTTGGAAAAGGGGACACGATCTTCACAACAAATGTGTGTGGAATGACTAGTATATGACCCACTTTCATTATTGCCAATGTGATAGGTATAATGATTACTATGATGGTGAATTGTTCTTGTCTTTTTCATTGTCATGATCACCATTCCTCTTGTCATCATTTTCATCATCTTAAATTATATTATTGTCATCATCTTCGTTTTCATCATTCTCATGATCATCATTGTCAGCATCATTGTCGCCATCATTGTTATCATCATTAATTCCATCTTCAACAACACTCCACTTGATTATAAGATTTTTCACAATGACTTTTAATGAACAAACCATATAATCAAAGGGGAAAATACCACTTTATTCTTTCCCAAACTGGTATAACACCATCCAAGCTGATGGTTTGTCTCTATTCTAAAATATCTCATGATGATGATCATGTTGATTTTTTTGTAAACAACATTGAGAGCCATTGTTTAGGAGAATGGAGGCACCTGGTCACTTACCAGGAAATTGAACCAGTCTAGGACTAACGGACTCAGCCTGGTGCTGAGGGCCATTCTTTGAATGGATACACCTCATCAATTAAGGAATTTGACCTAGTCCGGGACTAGGGAACTCATATTGGGGCTGAGGGAAATTCTTTTAATTGACGCACCTGGTCAGTTACTAGGAATTTGACCTAGTTTGGGACTGGGGGACTCAACCTGGGGATGAGGGCCATTCTCTGGGAGAATGGAGGCACTTGGTTAGTTACCAGGAATTTGACCTAGTATAGGACTAGGGGTCTCAGCTTAGAGCTGATTTCCATTCACTAATTGGAGGCACCTGGTCAATTACCAGTGTTGATTCTTCCTGAGCAACATCGAGAGCTATTCTCTTAGGAGAATGGGGACATCTGGTTAAGGACTAGGATGTAGAACCAGTACAACACTGGGGGACTCAACCTTGAGTTAAGTATCCATTCTGTTTAATGGAGACATCCGGTTAGGGACCAAGATGTGGAACCAATCCAGTACTGGGGGATTCAGCCTAGAGTTATGTGACCATTCTGATGAATGAAGACATCTGGTTAGGGACCAAGATGCGGAACCAGTCCAGCATTGGGGGACTTATCCTAGAGCTGAGCGGCCATTCTTTGAATGGAGGAACATGTTCAGTTAACACGAAGATGACCCAGTCTAGCAATGGGGGACTCCACTTAAGACTGAGGGACATTCTTCAGGAGAATGGAGGCGCTTGGTCTGTTACCAAGTGTTTGACCTTGGGTCAAATTATGCAGCTTATTGCTGATGCACCTGGTCTATTACGACAATATCACAATAAGCCCCAGACTGAGTCTAAACATGTGAGACACTTTGACCCTCGATCTGTGGGATTTGTGATCTTATCCAAGGCTTAGCTACCCTTTTGTTAAGACACCTAGTACCGAATCTTGGTGTCACATAGAGTGTGAGATAAAAGCATTAGTAATTCTCTCTGTTTATGATGATGTACTTTGAGTGAGGATGAAGCACCACCTTGACCACTTTTTTTGACCACAAGGCACTTGAAGAAGGATAAAGTAAAAGTCAAAAATACATAAGGACCCTTAGTACCACTAAGGATTCAAAGTGAATGTGCAAAAATACCTTTAGTACCACTAAAGGTAAAAGTAAAAAAGATAAAAAGAATAAAATAATATTATTTTCTTCTTTTACTTTTTGGTCCACTTATAGGTGATTCAAAGGATATAAAGAAGATCAATCTATTTCATTTTGTTACACACACTTGGTCATGATCTTACAGCTACTCAAGGAAGATTTTTGTTGACATTGTGGAGAAGGACATCTTTTATGGTTATTCCCTAGCATTGAGGTTCTAGCTAGGGAACCCACTATTTTACAGTATAGTCCTAAAATAGGGTTTCACCATTGATGAACAACAACAAGAACACCTTCTCTTTCTTCATGAGATAGGTTTTCTTCTAAACCCTCACATCACCTTCAGAATTCTCACGGGCAGCCTTCTTCCCTCACGGGCAGTCTTAGTCTATTCATGGGTAGGATAAATCTCCTCTCTAGGCACCTCCCTTTGCCTTCTGTCACTCACACCAAGCCCTATCATGGCTTAGGCATGCTTCCAGCAACCTCGAGCAACTGCCAACACCCTTGGGTAGGTTTCTACCACCCTCAGGCAGCCATAGTTTGCCTTCGATAGACTTTCGATAGGTAGCAGTGAGGCTCGGGTAGGGTAGACAGGGTCTGGTTAGGACAAATAGCAACTTTGGGTAGGCTAACAGAAATTCGGGTAGGGCAGACAGACCTCCGGGCAGGAAGACAAGGCTTGGAAAGAGGGCTTGGGAAGTAGATGGAGGGTTTTGGGCAGCAGCAGGCTGTTCAAGCAGGCTAACAGGATCATGGGTAGGCTGACCGGGATCATAGGAAGGATGACAAGGATTAGACAGGGATTTTGAGCAAGCTCAGTCTTAGTCTCGGCAGATTCGAACTGGTAGAGTAAATTTTGGGCAGCCATTCTGGAAGTTTCGGGAAACTAGAAGATATAGGGCAGAAAGCCCTAATATGATTTTTGCATGAAATACATTTTTGTAGATATTTTATTTGTGGTACAAACCCATTAGGGTTTGAGAATTATTCAGAAACTTAGTCATCTCATTTAAGAGATGAATTGGTAATGCTTTTGGGGTTTTTGTCCTTTAAAGGTTTCCCCATGAAAAACTACTTTGTTCAATGTGCGTGATGTTGTTGATGTTTCTACTGCACTTGTATTTTTTTATCTTACAGTCTGCAAAATTTTAAGAATTCATGCTAATGCTAAAATTCAACAACTAGGAATTTAACCTAGTCTGGGACTAGGATCCAAGCCTGGGGCTGAGGGAAATTCTCTGGGACAATGGAGGCACTTGGTCAATTGCCAAGCATTTTACATTGAGTCATTTGATGCAGCCTGGGGATGAGGCACCTCGTCAGTTACCAAGTCATCACCGTAAGCCCTAGACCAGGTCTGCGCAAGTGATGCACTCCTCTCCTTGATCTATGGGCTATAAGACCTTCTCCAGGGACTATATACCTCTGGTTGAGAAACTCCGCACCTGATCTTGATGGCACGAGGAGATCAAGATAAAGCATTTAGTAATTCTCCTTATTTATGAAGATGTACTTTGATTGGGAATGAATGAACCGCATGGACCGTTGAGACAACTTGTTATGACCACAAAAATACTTGGAGTACCATTTAACCCTATCCTTGGTCAATGAGACCATCAAGAGAAGGACCTAGTGGCACAAGTCAAAACACCAAAAAGACCTTTTTACCACAAAAGATTAAAGTCAAAGGGTCAAAGATGAAAAATAAGTTAAACCCTAATGTAAACTTCTAATTATGTGCAACTAACTTAAATGTTGATAGACTATAAATAAAGGACATTTGCAATTCATCTCATAGACACAACACCTCAACACTTGACTTCTCCTCTACTCGCTTCCTGAGGTTGACAGAGATAATTTTGGTGGTTGGTGTTTTTTTTCTTTCTTCAACAGTGGCAACATTTATGCTTGCTTGGTTTTCTCTTGTCACACTACAGTCACTATGGTGGTTATACATAGCAGCTGTAATAACGCTCAACAGTGGTCTAGGGCTACAACAGGTCCCAGTGTGAAGCCTGTTGGCAGTCAACAAGCTCACAAAAACACTAAAACTCTTTCCTTCTTCTCATTGGTACATTCCATGTGACCCTAACCAAACTAGGGTCTGTTGCAACACCCTCGAGCCCTGCTAGGGCTGATCTACTGTGCATCCTAGCTCTTGTTGGTGACTCTACAACTCACAAGTGACCTACTAAGGTCACCCTCTATGCACCTAAGCCCTGTTAGGGATATCCCTTATACCCCTCGAGCTTTTTTAGGGCTCCAACAGGTGCACACAACAGTCATGGTGGTTGCTAGGGCTGCTCACAGTCCATAGTAGCATTAACAGTAGACCACAGGGTGGCTGCTAGGGCTGCTCACAGCCCATGGGAAGCAACAACAATGTACAATAGGAGATGGTGGTCTAGGGAAGCAACAAAAACATACAATAGGGTTACGTGGAGACTAGGACTTAACTAACACCCTTGGTGGTGACCTAATTAAGCAACAACACCCTCATTGGTGACCTAATTGAGCAGTAGCACCCTATTAGTGGTCACAGGTAGAAACAATGGTTTGTTACAACCCTGCTAATGGTCAGGTAGCAACAATAGTCTGCTACAACCCTCTTTAATGGTCACTATTGGAAGCAACAACAGTTAGCAGGTCATCTACAACAACATCAACAGACTTAGATGTCATGGGTAGCAACAACAATTGCTACAACAACATCAACAGACCTAGTTGTCACAGGTAGCAACAACAATTTGTTACAACCCTGCTAGTGGTCATGGGTAGCAGCAACAGTCTCCTACAACCCCCGTTGATGGTCACGATTGGCAGCAGCAGCACTTAGCAGGCCACCTTTGGAAGCATCAATAGACTTGGTTGTCATGAGCAACTACAATGGGCTGCTATAGGTGGTTAGGGTTAGTTGCAAAAGGATGATACAAGACTCAGTAGTAGCTCACACTCCACATGGAAACAAAAAATGTTAGCAACACTAAGCCTACTAGGGATACTTTGATTTTGGAAAAATTTTGTACATTCATCTCAGAATTCTGAGATCAGAACCGATTGATTTAGATTCCGATCAATATCAGTTAATCAGGTAAGCTTTGTAGAGAATGAATGCTAATTGCTTGAAGGAATACTTGAATTTTTTTTTGAATAATGTTTAAATATGGCTTTGGTGGGAGTGCCTAAAAACCCTAAACTTCTTGTGAAATGGTATGTTGGGCTAATGAAAACCCCAACCTTGAATTTGCATTCCATGGACCATGCTATTATTGATATTTTTAGACACTTTATTGCGGGCATGTGAACTGTTAGGTACATGGCATTAGTTGGGCATGTGAACTGTAAACACATCTTTCATAGTAGACGTCTTGTCATCTTGGTGATTCCTTTGGTATAATAATACTTCAATTTTTGCTGGTCTATTTGGAGCTTTAGATAAATGAAGTGCCACCTGAACAAATATTGTTTGAAATTTTCTATATCATATGTTGGCCAGCTTCTCCTTATCATAGATTCATAATTATCAATCAAATTTTTTCTTTCAAAGAAACAAGATGCTGATTTTGCATCAGCACGTCCCCTTTGCTGGTGCCTGAAGCATCACATTCCACTTAAAAGAGCTGTGAGATATGCTCAAATAATTGTTGGAACTTGGATATAACCTTCTTCATGTGTTGTAATGTGTCTTCTATTTCTTTTTCCATTTTAGTTGATCCTTGTTTGTAAGATCAACGAAGAGTCTCATCAGGCTCCCAAATCTTGGATAGATCCCTTGTAGAAGTTGCACAACATCTGGAATCCCCTCAACTAGGTCACATTCTTTGGAGTGGGCCAGTCAAGAAGTGTCTGAGTGATATTATAATTATTCCTATTTCCTTGAGCATTCTGGCTATCACAAGGTGCAACATAGAAAATCATAAAAGCAATTCCATAGGTAAATGCATTTAGTAACATATACTATTTAGTTTGCAGAAACCACTTCGAGATATTTCTGTACATGATAAAATTTCTTACTCGAGAATTATTTTTCACCTTATTTTATATATGTTTTTTCACATACAGTTTAGACATAAATGGCAATTATGGGAATGCAAATGTGTATCTTTTTTTCAAAATTCAAGACCCAATCTAAACCACCATAAAGAATTAAGAAATGGTAGTTAACATTCAGGGCTGGCTTCTTGAACAGTTCATAAATTGTCAGCTTAAAATGGATAGTAAACTCCCAGATAACTTGAAATGGCCAGTAATTACCACCCTATAAACAACCTTGAAACTGGCAATGTCACAGTGAATTGAAAGGATTGCTGAATAATATAAATATATTTAGTGGACATATATATCCTACCAGGAAAGAATGTTCAAACTATAGGTATTAGGGACTAGTCAGATATTTTTTTAATCAGTGAAAAAGGTAGTTGTTTAGTAGCGGGGAATACTTGTGTCTTTTGTCTAGTTCTGTAATAGGTATAATACTTTCGTATCAATATCAATTGAACCAAGGATGCCTTAGTTGTACAAAGAACCGTTTCTATTTGGGAAAGATTTATAATGTTTGCCTAATATCTTAAATCTCCTAATAAATAATATATCCATCTCTATAATATAGCTCATCCATAGCTAGCCACCTCCTTTGTAGTGATGCATAAGCAAATTATTTCATTCTATATTATTTACGTAGTGAAAAAGAACAAAAATATAAAACTGACTATAAGACCTTTATATAGAATAAAGACATAACTTATCTGTTTTGAACACATAATACGATCTTTTAGTTTGAGGGATTTATCTGTGGATCACTGCATGTTATTATTTTCTCCTAGACATTGTCCAATGGAAAATTTAGCATGAGAAATTAAATTTGTAGAATTGGAGAGACAAATTGTGCTGAGAACCAATGAAATGAGGGTAATTTCCTTGCAAAATGTGTTCTTCTGAAGTCTAATGTGCAATGCATGTTAGCATTGTTGACCCTTTTTATTGAATAGGAAAATGTATGCTTAGGGATATGCAGGCAAGTGTTTTAGAATTTATTGTGCTGGTTGTTGCAAAATTTTGGATTGATTGTAAGTTTTTAGAATTTCTAACATTTTAGATTTCCATTACAAAGTACTAAAGAAATATCTATATCAAAAGAATTCCTAATTTAACTTTACATTATAATAAAATATAATTTGAAACATCCTTTAACAAGAGGTAATATCGACGGCATAAAATAATATATTTATGTGATAGTACCTACATCTATAAAAGAAATAAGTTCAATTGTTGGAATACACTTTTTTTATTAAACAAGTAGTTGTCACTCCATTTACATCACAAGGTGCATGGTTACCCATAGACTTAATTTACATACTAAATGAGTCTGCAAATCTCAGCATAACTGGATTTTACATTACTGTCTTTTCCTTGAGGCTATTGCAGTGAAACCTACTAACACAAAGTTCTAAACTTTTAGCTTCAACTTCTCAACTAACCAAACCTAGAGAGGAATGCCACACTCTATATTCAGCATAAGTCAGAGATTGTTGATAGCAATGAGGAGAAATTAGATGGCATCAGGGTGGCTTTTGCAGCCAAACTGAAGGAACTTGTTGTTTCTTTTGTTTTTATTACGTATGATTGTTCTGTCGACAAAGTCTCTGGAAAGTCCATGGCCCCCAAATAGACTACTATGGCCATGACCACGTTTGATCACCAAATCAATGAGTTCCTGACTGAGCTTATTGATAAACGTGTTGCGTAAGCTACATCCATATATGCTCGCTTTGTTTCTCGTGAAGAGGAACTCAAGCATGCAAAAGGAATTCCATGAGAATAAGCCATCTCCGGTTTGGTAGTTTCTAAATCCGTCCAAGCTTATGTATACCATTGCTGGAAATAAGGTTTCGTTATTAATTGTGGTGGTAATTTGTTTTATGCTCAGTCTCAAAAATGAAAGAAAGCAACCTTGCAATTTTTTCTTAAAACAATGAATTACTTTGATTTAAAACTGTGATAACAAAGACTAGAATTCCAAGATTGCAGAGACAGGTCTGAAATTGAAGATTTTGCATCAATGTACATGGTTACATTCTCAGAATGGGATATGATCTCCAGGATTTTTTTGGGTAATGCGCTCATGGATATGTATGCAAATGTGGGATTTTAGAGGATGCATGCAAGCTGTTTGACAGAATGAATGAAAGAGATTTGGTGTCGTAGAGTGTGATTAATACAGGCTATTCATATAGTTGGTAGTGTGATGAGGCCTTGAATCTCTTTCATCGAATGCAAGTAGAAAGTGCGAAGCCTAACCCGATTACAATTGATGCGATGATATCAGGGTATGCCCATAAAGGCATCGCTGACAAGGCTTTGAAATTCTTTCTTCAAATGCAACTGGTTGGCACAAAGACCCGGTATACTTCATTGATCTTGATAAGATTCTCACCATCAATCTTTCCAACCATGGGATGGTAGAGAGATAGGCGGTCCATGTTTTTTCATGAAAGTGTAGTCAACATAGATGATGGTGCAAATAATGACCAAAGCATGCCATCCATTGATAGTGGCTTTTAGGATTTCATGGTATTTGGCAATTTGGTGATATCAAATCTTCAGGAGTTTGAGAAAGCTGCTACAGAACTAGGTGATAGTATTGATCAGTATGATTCACATGTTGTGTCTTTGGAATATCCAGTATCTCCTTCAAACACTAGGTTGAAAAAAAGGAAAAGGGTAAAAAGTGTATAGCACAGGGTGGCTAGAGTTCCAAGTTCACCAACCGGCCCTAGCATATTCAATAGTTGTGGTAAGATTGGTGAGAAAATTTTGAAGGGGGTTAGGTTTTCTATGAAAAGTAATTTTATCTGGAAGCGTCGTAGTCCCCTACCACCCCATAGCTTATGTGCCACTTTGATTGGCAGTGCACTGAAGAAGGGAGTACCTATGGGTCCAATCTGCATCATGAAAGAGTCATATAGTCTCAAAAGTGTCAGGAAAAAATCTCTTTCTGCTTGGAAGAGCCAGAAAATATTGAAAAGCATTTCACCTAATGCCAAGCTAATTCGTAAATGGAGAAATGTTTTGTAAAAGATGCAACATAATTTGAGTTGCAACGTCATGGAGCATGTGAACATGGCTAATGTCTAGGTTCTTAGCCATTTTTTGTGTAAGAAAGTGATCAGTAATAGTTTGCAGCTATTGCCAAAACCTTGTGATCAGATACTATTTGTGATAATTCCCTTAACTTCTGTTTTCAACAAATAGGTTTACAGTAAAAGAATTGATTGTGGATAGGTCAAAGAAGGATTTTATGGAATGTTATTTTTTTATTACTCTTTTTATATGACCGAATGCTAGATTCTCCCTGTTTGAGAATCCTACATGCAGAAATATTGACAATATTAGATATATGCGAATCTGCAAGGGTGTTTCTTGAATTTTGGTGGAAATCAGTGTGTACAATCTCATGTGTAGTGTGTAAGAGGAGGGAGTATGCTCTATGGATTAGATGATCCTCTCCTTTTGTTTCACACTCAATTTTTTTAATCAAAATCATATGTGATCATGTGGAAGAATCATCACTGCATCACTAGCAAATGCTTTGATTTTATTTTTCCCATGTCTATTCTTAGACATATCTAAGCCTTTATTTTGTTGAGATCATACCCAGTATGGTATTGTTTATAACCTGAGTATATGTGTCCATCTGGTAACATCTATGGGTTTTGTGATGTTGAGTTTGACTTCATGTCTACCTTATTAAGTGTGCAGATGTCTCTTTTCCTTGCCCAAAGTTGACCTATCGCAAAAACTAACTAGGAAAACCATAGAAATAAATCCAGCTAGAAACTACAGATTGTATCCTCCACACTTATGTGCTTTATTTAGACCATTTTCATTCTTGGTAGTGTGGGCTCATTCACTAGCCATTATAATGATAGTAGTTGTTCCACTCCCACAAACTATTGCAAGAAGACATAGACTTCATACAAACAACTCAAACTGTGCAATTCCAATGCATACCCATATCTTCATATATGCCATATACATATGATATCACATTCATAGTAAAAAAATTTATGCCATCGCCACAATAAAAAGAAAGAGTATCACAACACTGAAGGGACGTTGAAGAATGCTGTGATACTCACTCTGAATGTGTGAGGAGAATAATTGCTTTGATTGGCTCATATCAGTAGCTCCCTTCATACTGGACAACCATATCCATACAAGCATGAAATTCCTAATGTAATCAGAGGAGTTCACCTGTGGACTGTGGAAGTCGTAGATTTGATATTTTTCAGTGTGGTTGTGAATTTGGAAGATCTACCTTATCCCAACAACTATCGTAACATCTACAAGGGTTTTCCAGAACCTTCCTTTGTTACCAATTATTAATTGATAGCCTAATTGGCAATTAATGTCAAACAGTGTCCACCATTTTTCTTTGCTTCCATGAAAGTTCTTAAATAATCTGTTCTAACTCATTTTCAAATCCTTAAACTGCCATATTCAAACCATGAAAACAACAAAAGAGTTGGTCATTAAGATCATCTTTTGAGTTTAGATCTCAAAAAATATAGGAGCAAGCTATACCCCCGTCCCCCAGAGGAAGTAAAAGTCAAGCCGAAGCTCCCTGTGTATGTCAATAGGGGCACACAGGTTGGAACACGCATGTGTTCTGGTTGGAATAACTAATCTCCTTGTGCATTCCAATAGGGGCACACACAAGCATGTTGGAAGGAACAGGCCTGTGTGTGCCCTCGTTGGCATACACAGGGAGTCTAGGCATGCCAAGAAGCACACCGACCTGTGTGTGCCCTGTTGGCATACACAGGGAGCCTGGGCATGCAACAAGCACACATTTGTGTTCCTTGTTGGCATACATAGGGAGCTTGGGCATGCCAAAAAGCACACATTTGTGCTTGTTGGCATGCCCAGGCACCCTCTGTATGCTAACGTGGCACACATAGGCCTATTGGCAACATGTGTTATCCTTAATGCCTCCTTAATTGTTAGTCAATAGAATCTATTGCAAATGACATCCTTGAAGTCTCCCTAAGTGTTAATCACAGGTTGGTTGTTGGCTGCCAAATGTTGTTTGTGGGTCTGCTACCATGTGAGGCCTAGTCCTCCATGTGAACTTCAACTACTATAATCTTGTTGGCTTTTGCTCGGGTGGTAACACCTCATTTTGGACATAGCAATGATTATTTCATATTTCCTTATGATGTATGCTAGAATTATTCTCTATCTTATGATATACATGGAATGGATTATATCAATATGACATAGCAAACAAATATGTGTGCATACTGCTATTTATAATTCGCGTATATTACCTTTTATTTTACAACTTTGACTTGGCATATTACATTGCATCTTTATTCTATATGTACTTATTTGGTCACAAACCGATAGTTATCACGTTTGATTAACCCAAGATATATGTGTTTTGAAAATTATCAGGGGAATCACCATATCTATTATATTATAAATAGATTATTGAGTATCAGATAGGGGTCCAAGGAACCCTAATTTGCTTTCTTCTTATTTGATGTTGTCCAATCTTGTCACTTTCATGGACATAAGTGGACTTGATTCATTTTTTGAAGTTTCTAAGATAATTTTATGAGATGCTTCATCAATTAATTGTTTACTTTTTGTTTCAACAGTCCCATCTGGAACTTGGCTCTAAGGCTCAATGGTTTCCTATGGAAATTGGTGGTTTAATGTCCACCACAAATTGATGTTTAGGAGAAGCAACAGAGACTAATGCATTCTACTAAATGGGTGGTTTTGGATGACCAAAAACCAATGGGTGCTCCATTGGAACATGGCTTTGACTCTAGCTGTGGCTATAACTCTTGCTCTAGCTAGGTGGCTCTAGCAACTATCACAAGGTCCTGGCTATGGCTTTGGATCTGGTTCAAGATTTCTTGTTTTTGCTAGCATTTTTCTCGTTAATTATTAGTGTATTTTGTATTATTATTCACATGAGCTGGATACCAAAGTCACACTGAATAGGTGAAGTGATCGGGATTCCAAAAGACACCTTAGAATATGAAACCAAGGGTCATAGTGATTGTATTTATTTGTACATATCCTTTAACTAAAAGCATCTCATGCTTATCTATTTCCTGCGTGTTTGTCTTGAACACTGTGTTCCAACAATATAATAAATTGGACTTGATATTTTCCAATAGTCAAATTTATGTTATTGTTGTCCATGGAGTCTTTGCTCTAAGATCAGGGTCATGAATCTTGGAAAATGTTGAAATACCACTGCTGAAACGTTTCTATGAGTATGAACCCCATATTTTTTTATATATAATGCTTTTGAATATAGAACTCATTATATTAATATAACATCCATTTATCTAGATTCATGCCTAAAACAACAAACACTACAAAATAGAAATCTTACATTATGGCAAAGGTGCCATTATACTCTCCTTTTTGTTAGTTCTACTTAATTTCACCTGATGTTATATTCTAAATTCATATTATGTTATAATGTTAATTTCACTTTTAATCCAAGTGATCATATTATACTTTCCTCTGTTAAATCTACTTAAACTCACTGATGTTGTGAAATATAACTTTTAGTTTTAAGAACATATGTGAAACTGATGTTGCCTGTGTAGAACTGTTGTTTGGAAATTGCTTATATATATTACATAAGTTGCTTACACATAGGTAAGTTCAGTTCTACATATGTTCATATAAAATAAAGTTCATATTCAAACATCAGTAAATTTTTAAGTAGATTGCTAGTTTGTATTGTTTGTTGTTTTAGGTATGGTTCTTGATTAACGCCTATTATTATGATGAATTCTCCATACAAAGGCATTTGATATAAAAAAATGGGGTTCACACTTAGAAATATTTTGAGGAGTGAGATTTCAATGTTTGCCAGGACTCATGACCCTGTTTTTAGAGCAAAAAGACTATGGACGACAATAAAAACAATTTAATTATTTAAATTTTCGAAGATCTAAAGTCCTAATTTTATACCTCCAAAACCAAATTGTGAACAGTTTTCAATATCTTTTGTCGTGCAGCACATTGCTTGACAAATGTTTCTAAATTCTAGGATAAGAGTTATTAAATTTTCGTTGCTAGGATATAATCTGATAAAACATTAGAGAATTCCACTACCTTTTGTGATTTATGATTTCATTTTTGAAGTATTTCTCAATTATGATCAGGTTAATAAAATAGTCTTTTCCTTGCTATAATGCAGGAAGAAGATGTTTGGGTAGGCCACCTACTGTCAAGATATTCTTTACCTATGGAAGAACCAAGTTTAAAGAAAAAAGAATATCATTTGGATGATATTGGTGGAACATGGAAATAAGCAATGAGGGTGGCAGTTTCAACAACACGAGAAGCATTTCTAGGAGCAGAGGTCCTTGTGCATATTGATATGAAGTAAGCATCACTCTTTTATTTTCCTTATCTATTGTTGATGACCAAGAAACAAGAAAAAGAAAATTTAACATAATTTCTCCAAAGAAACTTATAAAAATAATGAAGTTGATTCCATATTTGTTCTTATTGGGTAAATTTGACATATTGAGTTCTTAGCAAACTATTTTTAATAGTTGTTTACATAGTTAGAACATAGTGAATCCCCTTTCTAAATTTTCATCAACTCTAATATATATATTGCCCAAGTTGTTTATAAGACCACTAAAAAAAAATTAATGAATCTAATGGCAAGCCCTGTTGAAGGTAGTGCCCTCACAAATCTGAATTCTGACGCACAATATCTATTGCAATTGGTTGAAGAATTTGGTCAAACACTTTGGTTCCCCTTGACTATGATTAGCTGTCAATTCTCAGATGTGCTATGCATTGGTAGACTGCTGTTCATAGTTTGTTAAAGTATTTAATATAATCTTTGCATAAGCCTTAACATTCCATAATGACAGTTCTATATCATAATAATCAAAGGAGACAAGATAATATCAAACTTATAATTTTAATCAAATGAAAGTGAAAATGCCTGGAAAATTGTTGAAGTTATCATC
The DNA here is from genome assembly GCA_001517045.1 of Pseudotsuga menziesii. Lineage (NCBI taxonomy): Eukaryota > Viridiplantae > Streptophyta > Pinopsida > Pinales > Pinaceae > Pseudotsuga > Pseudotsuga menziesii. The sequence continues at coordinate 54,126 of LPNX010108268.1, forward strand.
TGCTTTCCTAGTACTGTATACTCTTTACAAAATGATAGTGGAAAAGCAGTGAATCATTGGTGAAAAGGACAATATTTGGTGATGGAATGAACGCCCAGCTTGAAATGTACTCATTCCCAGGTTTGAAATTTCAATGCACAACTATCCAAACACATTAATATCAGTCCCAATGTTCTTGCTTAAGATGTCTATAGAGATTTCCTTGGTTATTCTTATAGCTGGTAGCTTTGAGAAGTATTGGGCACCCTTTCAAGATGGTCACGATTTGAGAAAGAAGACAAGAGATATATAATATAAAGATAGCCTATAAAATGTGCCTTCTTTATGTCATGTTTTCCCAAATACTGGTGTGCCCCCACTTTTACAGAACCCTTAGTCCTCTGCTATGTTGAGCTGCTAATGGAATGTGCCCTCCTCATGTGTGTTTGGGGATGTAAGCGTGCCCTCTTCTTGTTGGTATACCCTTTCTTCACAAGATATGGTAAGATAAACCCACTATCAACCAACACTCATACATATCTGGAAATGATATGAGATGAGAAATTGGAATAATGCACCCTCATAAAGAGAAACATGATTCCCAGTGCGTCTTCCTTTGAACTGGTGAAGCCCACTTCATAAAAGAGCACCCTCTCAATCTCACCACTGAAATGACTAATAAGGTAACTCAAACTCAGAATTGAAACATAGAAAAACTTCAAATCCACAGTAATGAAGATCATGAGAGAAATCTGAGATGATCTCTCCTCAACAAATGGCTAGGATAGGCTAATGAGTTGCTTAGACTATATCCTACCTAAGCCTAGACCCTTACATCCTAGCCTTGACCCTCTATTATAGTAATCATATACCATTCATTTATCCCATGGTCATGCCCAGAAATCTACCTAAGGCACTCATCTAGCCCTAATGTCATTTCTAAGACTAACACCTATCACCCTAAGCTTCTATCTCTCTAACACTAAGGCCTTAATATCCTTAACTCCTACCTAGACCTACCCCATACTACTGCCCTTTATACATTGATTTTAAAAACTTGTTGGGAGCACCAAACATTTGGAAAACCCACTCTAATTTAACTTATAGTACACCTAGGCTTCCCTCACATCATCCTAGCACCATTGCACTCAGATTGGGAAGGAACACTAAACATATTGGTTAGCTAAGAAATCCTCAAACCTGGGGACTACTAATAAGACATGAAGCCTTCTAAGATCAACCTAGAATATGGGTAGGTTAGGTGGAATCCATCCATTAAATGAATAAGTGAACATGTTAGGCACCTTCCAAGAATCAACTAATCATGTGAACACATGTGGAAACTTCCAAGCTTTAACTGAGTAGGAATAAATGGATAGGTGAGGTAGCCTTTGAGAACTAATCAAGCAGGTGAGTTGGTAAGGTAGGGTGGCATTGATATAATGAAATAGTGATGAAAAATATGGCATGAACACTTCCCTAATTCTTATATATAGACTCAATTTTAGGTAGAAAAAGCCTTTTCGGGATGGAAAAACAGTTCAATTGAAAAGTATTTTGATTGAAAAATCTATAGGATAGTGACAAATCTTTCGAATCAAATATTTTACCATGACTTGGTCCAAAAACAAGTGGAATTAAAAAGTGACATTTGATTGAAAAACCATGGTTGTTAATATTTTAACTTTTAGTCAAATGCAAGTAACATATTGTCAACTTTTGTTTTGTTTAAGGAAAAAGGCATTCACTATACATCCACATGATATTATGTACCTTTAAATTTCTACTCGTCTTCATAAATTCACACTACAACTTTTAAGTCTTAAACTTGCAACACACTTGTTGGGACCCCATTTTTTTGGAAAAAATATATTCGTCCACCGAGACATTCTTGCTCAAATGTAACTTCATGCTAGGGTTATGGTTCTCTAATTTTTCACCTTTTAAGGTTTTGACATTATTATACATTAGGTTTAAACCTCTTTTTATGGACCTTTTACAAATAACCTGTGTGAACATCACATCTCTTCTCATAGATAAACTACCAACACCCTATCCCCTTTGATTGCATTGTGCATTGAAGTGATTTTCACCATTAATTCATTAACAAAAATTCATTTTCATTATAATTCTTTACTTCTATCTATATCTTGTTTCACTCTATAATATTTTGTTTTCTTTCATTTTGTTCTCAATCGAACCTAGATTATTGCATGCATATATCCTCCATTTCTGCATTACGAAAGGTTGTCTTCACATAAATTTTATAAGAGGATTTCAATATATTCTACTCCTCTTCTTTGAGTGTATCCCTTTTCCATCAAACTAGCACACTTTGTAATGATCAATTTAGCTCTTTATTATACTTGATCTTGGATGCCTATTTGCAACCAATTTCTTTTCTTTTAGGAGCAAATTCTCCAAGTTTCAATATTCTTTAATAGATATTCATAATTAGATATATTGCATGCTTCGAATGCTTTCTCTCATTACACTCAAATGCTCCTTTAAACAATGTAGATCTTTTATATTTGGCCCATATGATACAAATTTATAGACATTATCTTTTAAAATGAGAAATTGGAGTCAAATGTGCACACTTAGTAGAACATTAAGAGAAAGTGAGTGTTGAACCTAAATGAGTAGAGAACCTGATGATAACTCAAGTCGTTGATGCACCACTTGAAGAGGATGGTTGGTTTTTTGGTATGTGTGTGTGTGGATTATGGTGATTCATTTTTAGAATGCGATGTAAGGGAGTCCAATGTTGTTGAGTGCTTCTTGATAGTGGCAACATGAGAAACAAACATGGTTTCTCACAATATGGAATTGAAATGTTTGGCCCAGTCCCCCCCACCCCCGCAAGATAAGTCTAACTTTTACATACCATATTCAATACAAAGCCATACACATTGTAATAATAACCACCAAAATGTTTTATTGTTTCCTTTATATAAGGATACTACCGTGACATCTAAAACATAGAACCAATTAGCATGGACCATGGAGTGTAAACTTAGTAAATGTATGCCATAAAACCTTTGTTTGTGGGATATTAGAGAATACTTATAATTAATTTTCTATCTCTCAGGTCTTATTGGTTGGACTCCATCTCATTACACCTTTCTTTTTAAAAAAACCCTTATTTTCATTAGATATCATAAGTATTGATATTTTTTTATGACATTTTTTCATATATATTTTTATTTATACATCTTGTATGTTGATCCCAATATATTGTCTACTTTTTAAAACCTGCTAATCCTGATCACGATTCCTTTTTCCTTTATCTTTGATGACCACCATTATTTTGTTTGCTCAATTTTCCCTTAAACATGATTAAATTCCCTCTTCCTTCTTCTTTCTAAAATCCTTATATCTATAGGAAAATGAAAATATACCCTCCCAATACATATATCCATAAGTATATTAAAACATCCCTATCACCCCTTATTGCTAAGAGATATATTATTCAAGTTTAAATAAAGTAAAACTACCAATATAGATTGATAGTGAAAACATTGCCACGTGTCTCTCTCTCTTTTTATGAAAGAATAAAAAAAATTAAAAACAAAAAAATTTAGATTTTTTTTCCAATAGAATAATAATATCTTTAGATTTATCATTTTAATATAATTTTACTCAATGTAAATCTTGACTCAATGATCCAATGCTTGAATAAGGTAATAAATTCTATATTAAAGACACTTCACATCTATACTATTTATAACTAGTTATAATATACATTTAAAATATGAAATCTTGACTCAATGATCCAATGCTTGAGTAAGGTAATAAATTCTATATTAAAGACCCTTCACATCTATACTATTTATAACTAGTAATATACATTAAAAAAACATTTTATAGATTATTATGTTACATTATCATAATATAACAATATATTTAATAAGTATTATATTCTATGTATTTAAGTTCTATATATTTGTGTTTATGTTTTTTATTTTTGCATAGAGAGGAAGGTGCTTATAACCAAGTATGGGGTAGCTATGTAACTTAATGATGAATTTAGCTCTTTATTATACTTGATCTTGGATGCCTATTTACAACCAATTTCTTTTCTTTTAGGAGGTAATTCTTCAAGTTTCAATATTCTTTAATAGATATTCATATTTAGGTATATTTCATGCTTCAATGCCTTCTTTCATTACACTCAAATGATCCTTTAAACAATGTAGATATTTTATATTTGGCCCATACGATACAAATTTAAAGACAATATGTTGTAAAATGAGAAATTGGAGTAAAATGCGCACTGATTGTTGAACCTAAATGACAAGAGAATCTGATGATAACTCAAGTCGTTGATGCACCACTTGAAGAGGATGGTTGGTTTTTTGGTATGTGTGTGTGTGGATTATGGTGATTCATTTTTAGAATGCGATGTAAGGGAGTCCAATGTGGTTGAGTGCTTCTTGATAGTGGCAGTATG
>LPNX010108268.1:59384-120651 GCA_001517045.1 Pseudotsuga menziesii
CTGATAGTAGATGCAAAAAGATAGGGACTGATCCCTAAAATCAAGGAAATGATGATATGAATATCTCCTTCAAATCTCAGTGGTTCATGAAGAGCAGCTGGCCTCCCAAGGCTCGGTGGTCTGAGTTTGGTGCATGTAGATTCGACCTAGCTGATGTGGCACTTAATCTCTTGAACTGTTTCTTCAAAACAATGTTAAAACTAGTCAAAACACCCACTTGACTTTAATCTTGTTCAAAACCCTTTAAGAAATTGATAAAAGAATTTATAATTCATTCATTTTGATCAGCCTTCTGCCATTTCAGCGAACAAATCCGAGATTTGGGTGAAATCTTAAGCGATCTGTGAAAACAGGTTTTCGGCAGCTAAGCCTTTTGCCAGTTTCATGCGTTAGCTTCCGAAAGTCAGCCTTTTCGGCAGCTAATGAGCTCTCTAGAGGCTCGCCTAAGCTGCCGAAACCTGTAGAATTCCTAAAAAACTGCCTTTGGAAAAAACCAATTATCTCAGCCGTCCGATGTTCGTTTTGCATGTTCGAATAGTCGATTTTGATCTACAGATCATAATCTATCGACTGGTGCTTTCAGATTTGAATTTGGATTTCAGAAAGGCTGTCAAAATTTCCCCGCAATATCACACGATTTCAGCAAAAAAATCCTCTTGAGTTATGGTTCAGCAACGAAAATACCTCACAGGGCAGCCAAGTGACAAATCATAGCTGAGCATTTGGGATTTATTTAATAACAGAGCATGTTGCAACAGACAAATGACATAATGAATCGAGATTTAGCCATGAAGTCAGTTTGAACTAGAACGCTTCATCCCCATCTGATTTGCTTTAATACTTGGAGTAAACCCCAATATGACTTGGATTTGCAGAAACTCAAATGAAAACAAGATCTGAGTGATTGATAGCACCTGTCTGTAAATGAGTTGTGACCTTTCCAATATATTAGCTGTGTTTGGGAAAGATTCAATGGAACCAACCATGCGTTTTAACAAATTTGATACCCAGCAGCAAAGATCTTATCATTAGAGCATATGCACCATCAATCTTTCCTTTCGGCGGTTACAATAGGCTCATTTGATGATTTGATGAGTATGAAGCAATCTTTGATTTTTGCACATGGATATGTTTTCAGCAGTTAAGGCCGTTCTGGCAAACCATCTTAGCTGCCGAAACTGACCTTGTTTCGGTAGTTAAGTAAACTTCCACAGATTGAGTTCACTGTCGAAAGCAAAAAATTTGGATTTTGAAGCACAAGACTCACAGATATAAAAATTTTAACCCATTCTATCACCCAAAATGACGGTGTACTTTTTGGGAGATAACATCTGGCTCCTACTCGGGGATGGAATCCTCCCAGTGAGGTTCCGAAGAATCCCAGAACCAAGTAGTTCCAGTAGCCTTTAGCATTGGGCATGGAGTCATCAAGTCTTTAACACTGATCCCTCTGCAAATCTGTATCCCACCTGTAGCTTACATGCATCCTGCTCTGCTTTTTATTCAACAACAACTAAAAAATGATCTACGCGCTCTTATAAAAGAGCTTATTGTCCTATCTACTCCTACATCTAACCAATAGATGTATATTGATCAAGTTACAGCATACTTCCAATGCAACCATGTCAGATGGTGACTTATAGGCATCTTTGATCTTGACTCAAACAACAATGGAAGCCATATCATGTAGAGAAGAGGTTCAGACAAATGATCAGACCAGCTTTCATCTATAAAGAATATTTTAACATTCACATTGTTCGTGGATTCTAGAAAATCAGTAATAGGATCATAAAAAATATGATAAAATACCTCTCCTTGTTGTTCTGATTGTAAACGAAAATGATGTGGCTGGCTGTCCTCATTGATCTCAATGATGTGTGTAAACTGCTCAAGATCTGCTGGAGAAACATTTCCAATAGACTGCTGATCTGGACTGCTCGAGATCTCGCCACTATCACTCTCTTCAAAAGTGCTGAAATCTGCCTTTGTCTGCAAGTCTGGAAGATGTGGGCTGCTCGTAACATATGCTACTACAAAATCAAAACATTCAGGATCATGATTCATGTGTTCTAGCTGAACAATAGACAGCCCTGCAAATCCAGAAATTGTAGACTGTCCTCTTCAATCTCTGTAGATCTGAAACTGTCACTTGCTGATATAAAAATCTGCTCTTCACTTTTCAAATTTTCAATAGTAACAATCTTATCTTCATGACAACATAAGTTGGGAGATTCATTTGATGCAATAACAAAAGCATCACTATGGCTATCATGATGTGGATAAACGATCTCTTGATCATAATGAAGAGTATTTTCTACAGCAGCATAATCTTCATGAATGTCTACTTTCGAAAGATTAAACTCATGACAACACTCAAGAAAAAGAAGATCAGCTGAATAAATCTTCTCGTAATATGAATTGAAAGCCACATGGAAATCCTTCAGAGAATGGATACTAACAGCAGGAAGGGATTGACACCATTCACGAGCATTTCCTTCTAAAGAAAATTTGAACAGCTTGATCAAGACATCTTCGTGAACAAAGCCATGTTCAAGCATGCATTGATGAAAATTGAATAAGTGCTCACCGGGATGATCATACTTACTTCCTCTGAATCTGGGAAGATAATCATCCCATTCATTTATAGTTGGCACTGGATGCGGAAAACCAGATATGCTTGAAAAATCACAGAACGCATACCTCTTGGCTAAGATTCTGTTCATGTCATACCAGTGGAGTCACCAACAGATTCTGAACAATGGAGTTGCCACTGAGTTCATCCTTCATGGAGTCGCCAGATAGATGATTATAACCAATAAGTGTCTACCCCTTGTCTATCATCAAAGAGTAGATCTATGTCGTCTCCCAGGAAGATCAACTTCTCAACTCGCTCCCCGGCAATGGCGCCATTTTCTTATCGCTCCAAGAAACTACTTAGTGGTTATGGCTAAGTATGCTTGGTAACTTGAGAAATCATGTTTTTGTGTTTTCTGAAAAGGTGGATCAAGGGGATGCTAAGATGGCACGATGGAGAGATTGCTTATCAAAATAGTCAAATGAGCCAGTGCTCTTAGCAGCTGTAAATCAGATGCAATATAACAAGAAGGGTATGGAGAACACTATTCAGATAACCAAGTACATTTGGAATGCAGGGTCAGATAACCAAGTACATTGGGCATGCAGGGTCATACTAAACAGTAAATAATTCCTTCATTCAAGTTCATGAGCAACAAAGCTGAGCTAAACTTAAACCAAGTACAGAACCATTCAAATTTATGAGCATAAAGCTGAGCTAAACTTAAACAGAATACAGAAAAGAAAGATGGATGAAAAGTCTGATTACAAAAACAAAAGGAAACTGTGATTTTTTATTATAATAAGCAACCAAAGCATAGGCCAAATTTTTTCCAAGCTCGAACCCCCTTTTTTCAGTCTGAGTTCTAGGCTTTTAAAGCCTGTACAAACAGTTTTCAGATCCTAAAAGCATGGATCTGTTTAATTAACTAAAACACTAATTGATAATAAATGCAAAAAGATAGGGACTGATCCCTAAAATCAAGGAAATGATGATATGAATATCTCCTTCAAAGCTCGGTGGTTGATGAAGAGCAGGTGGCCTCCCAAGGCTCGGTGGTCTGAGTCTGGTGCATGTAGATTCGACCTAGCTGACGTGGCACTTAATCTCTTGAACTATTTCTTCAAAACAATGTTAAAACTAGTCAAAACACCCACTTGAATTTAATCTTGTTCAAAACCCTTTAAGAAATTGATAAAACAATTTATAATTCATTCATTTTGATCAGCCTTCTGCCATTTCAGCGAACAAATCCGAGATCTGGGCGAAATCTTAAGCGATCTGTGAAAAAAGGATTTCGGAAGCTAATCCTTCTACCAGTTTCATGCGTTAGCTGCCGAAAGTCAGCCTTTTCGGCAGCTAATGAGCTCTCCGGAGGCTCGCCTAAGCTGCCGAAACCTGTAGAATTCCTAAAAAACTGCCTTTGGAAAAAACCAATTATCTCAGCCGTCCGATGTCCGTTTTGCATGTTCGAATAGTCGATTTTGATCTACAGATCATAATCTATCCACTGGTTCTTTCATATTTGAATTTTGATTTCGGTAAGGCCGTCAAAATTTTCCCACAATATCACGCGATTTCAGCAAAAAATTCCTCTTGAGTTATGGTTCAGCAACGAAAATACCTCACAGGGCAGCCAAGTGACAAATCATAGCTGAGCATTTGGGATTTATTTAATAACAGATCATGTTGCAACAGACAGATGACATAATGACTGGAGATTTAGCCACGAAGTTAGTTTGAACTAGAACGCTTCATCCCCATCTGATTTGCTTTAATACTTGGAGTAAACCCCAATACGACTTGGATTTGCAGAAAATCAAATGAAAACAAGATCTGAGTGATTGATAGCACCTGTCTGGAAATGAGTTGTGACCTTTCCAATATATTAGCTGTGTTTGGGAAAGATTCAATGGAACCAACCATGCGTTTTAACAAATTTGATACCCAGCAGCAAAGATCTTATCATTAGAGCATATGCACCATCAATCTTTCCTTTCGGCGGTTACAATAGGCTCGTTTGATGATTTGATGAGTATGAAGCAATCTTTGATTTTTGCACATGGATATGTTTTCAGCAGTTAAGGCCGTTCTGGCAAACCATCTTAGCTGCCAAAACTAACCTTGTTTCGGTAGTTAAGTAAACTTCCACAGATTGAGTTCACTGCCGAAAGCAAAAAATTTGGATTTTGAAGCACAAGACTCACACATATAAAAATTTTAACCCATTCTATCACCCAAAATGATGGTGTACTTTTTGGGAGATAACACCACCAAAATGTTTTATTGTTTCCTTTATATGAGGAAGCTACCGTGACATCTAAAACATAGAACCAATTGGCATGGACTATGGAGTGTAAACTTAGTAAATGTATGTCATAAGGCCTTTGTTTGTGGGATATTGGAGAATACTTCTAATTAATTTTCTATCTCTCAGATCTTATTGGTTGAACTCCATCTCATTACACCTTTCTTTTTTAAAAAAACCTTATTTTCATTAGATACCATAAGTATTAATATTTTTTTATATATATTTCTATTTATATATCTTGTATGTTGGTCGCAATATATTGTCTACTTTTTAAAACCCGCTAATCCTCATAAGATTCTTTTTTCCTTTATCTTTAATGACCACCATTATTTTGTTTGCTAAATTTCCCCTTAAACCTGATTAAATTCCCTCTTCCCTCTTCTTTCTAAAATCCTTATATCTATAGGAAAATGAAAATATACCCTCCCAATACATATATCCATAAGTATATTAAAACATCCCTATCACCCCTTATTGCCAAGAGATATATTATTTAAGTTTAAATAAAGTAAAACTACCAATAAAAATTGATATTGAAAACATTGCCACTTGTCTTTCTCCCTCTTTTTATGGATAAATAAAAAAAATTAAAAAACAAAAAATTTAATTGTTTTTCCAATAGAATAATAATATCTTTAAATTTATCATTTTAATATAATTTTACTCAATGTAAATTTTGACTCAATGATCCAATGCTTGAATAAAGTAATAAATTCTATATTAAAACACTTCACATCTATACGATTTATAACTAGTTAGAATATACATTTAAAATATGAAATCTTGACTCAATGATTCAATGCTTGAATAAGGTAATAAATTCTATATTAAAGACCCTTCACATCTATACTATTTATAACTAGTTAAAATATACATTTAAAAAAATATTTTATAAATTATTATATTACATTATCATAATATAACAATATATTTAATAAGTATTTAAGTTCTATGTATTTGTGTTTATGTTTTTTTATTTTTATTAAGTATTATATTTTATGTATTTAAGTTTTATAACCAAGTATGTTTATAACCAAGTGTTTATGTTTTTTATTTTTGCATAGAGAGAAAAGTGTTTATAACCAAGTATGGGGTAGATATGTAACTTAATGTAACGTAACTTTATACCATCATATTCTATATCAAAAATAAAAAAAGTTATGTTGAATCATAAAATAAAAAGTGAAAACCAAATAAAAAATAATTAAAAAAATATGTATAATGTTATAATTGAAAAAATATCATTAATATTCTTATTAATAATTTAAGTATTAAAGTGAGGTTTTGTTAAATATAAATAGGGTTTCCTATTCATCTCCAACCGATTATAGATCCTTTCATGTTAGTCAAATTATGCTAGGTGACATAAATAAAAAGTATTAAAAAATAAAAAATATACATTATATATCGACTTCAATAAAATATGAAAAATTATTAGCATAGATCCATTTTAAACCGAGATCTATAAGTACTGTGAGAGATCCAAATGGTAAAAAAATGCACACCTCAAGAAATTGGATCCCTCTTGGTGCTTGATAGATCCATGTTTAAAACAGATTTATTGTAGGAATATTCTTATTGGAGAGAGAGTACTACCCTCAAGTATGACAGAGATGTTGTCAAATACCCAAACTAACACTACAAAAAAAGTAATTAGGCAAATAAACTCATGTCTACTCATAAATAACACATTAAAATTAAATGAAAAGTAATTAAAAAAATCAATACTTGTTTATAAAATAAAAAAATTAAAACCAACATAAATCCATCAATCCAAACTCAAATGTATATTTTTCTAAAGGTTAAAAAGTTGAGATTAAAAAAATTCACACCTCCACAAATTGAATCCTCTTACTATTTGGTAAATAAAAAAATAAAAGTGTTTGACGAACATATATGTTTGTTAATCATTTAAGTATTAAACTAAAATTTTGTTAATTTTAAATAAGGGTTCCATCCATGTTTTTCATATTGAATAGTTTAAAAATAAATGATTGAAATGATTTTTATTTGAAATAATAATGGTTAGAATCATAGATTTAAACTTATAAATAATTAAAATAATCTATTTTAAAAATTTCTTTTCATATGATTTTAAAATTTTTAATTTTTAATTTTTTTCAAAATGAAATTAAAGGGTGGAGATTTTCGTTCTTTTCCTATCCAATCTCGCACTTTCAAGTATTGTAATGAGCACTTTGAGGTATACTCAGTGAGAAATATTTTATAATGACAAGAGGAAATGTTTTCTCTTTCTTTATGATTTTTTTAACAATGGAAGAAGAAAGCGTGGAATAATTTGCCACAAACTGCGGGGTCATGAATTTCATTAAACTCAATTTGAAACTGTACATGGCCTTGCCAATCACACAAGAAGCACCTTCCATCATTTGCGCCAATCACACAGTCTGCACTTCTTGCTTTTTCTGACATTAATCTTCCTTCTCTCCTCTATATATTCTCAGCATCATTCCAATTCTTCCACCAAGCTCAGAAACAAGAAGCAATTTTCACTAACTCTACGCTTCTTTCTCTGCTGAAGAATACTTACTATTTCTGTAATTTCTTTGTAACTTCAAAAAGATGAAAAACACTCCCACTATTCTGCTTCTCACAGCAATGATTTCCATGATCATACTGCTGGTTTCAGGAGTTCCCTGCATTGAAGCTGCAGGCCGAAACAACCCCACTTCAGGTCAATTTTTCCTGTTAGATTGCATTAAACTTTTATTTCGTTGCTATTGATAGTTATATTAAATTACTAATGCTGTAACTTCATGTGAACATACATTGTCACTATTACAGCAGCTGGTCCAGGGGAAGCAAGAACACCAATCCGAGGAATTAGTGGACTGGTGTTCTCTGTACCATGTGCAGTCACTCAGTATATTCCATATCCCTGCTCACGTCCCCGTTTTGAAGATCCACAGATAACTGACTTCTGCCAATGCACTGTAGTAATATAACATATGTTGGACTGGGAATCGCCTGGAATTTTTACTATTACTGCTACGTGCATCCACGTTAGGGTTTCGGTTCCTTTTATATATATATATATATATATATATATATATATATATATATATATATGTATGGTTAGCAAATAAGGATACTTGTATTGCTCCACTGACAGACAAGTATGTATCTTTTATTTTTATTAAATAAATGAGATTCCAGGCCTTTAAACTTGTGTTCTTGACATTTCGGCCATGGATGTGAGAATTGGAGCAGTATGCATATCTTTGTGTTTTTATAAAATTAACAAGTATATAAAGTTTGAAATTTATATTATAATAATAATATGAATTTACTTTTTATTTAATCACTTGGCTGTTTGTCTTAATCACTTGGCTGTTTGTCAATAGATCACATATATCATGTTTAATTTTTGCTTCAAAGAACCATAACAGGTTATACTTTCCCACATCTCCCTCCCTCGAATGTAAAGGCTTTTGAGAATGGAAGTTCCCCAGTTCAAGGGTGAATGAATTCTCAAATGGATGAGGTATTGAATGTTTACATTCCATAAAATGTGATACTTCGATTAGAAAGTTAGAAAGTTATTTTGTTTATGATTTTTTAAATTTCATAAATAAATAAAAAAATTGATATAATATAAACCATAAGCAAATATTTATGTTACTAATATGTATTAGTTATTATAGCATGAATACATTTGTTGTTGTTTGTATATTCTTTTACACAATTTTTAAAAATGCTAAGTATGATAGGTTGTACAAATTCTGGATGTTTACAAGATTAAAGCATAGTGATGTTTTGTTCCTTTTACGTTTATTTTGTTAATGGTATACAAAATGATTGTTTAGCCCTAAGGCTAAGTCTTCTTTTTCATCTCTTGCATAAGCTTGCTTAGCCCTAAGGCATGCCTTTGGTTGTGTGAAACAAACCTTGGGACATTATGGATATAGTCTTGATCCCATTATTTACATGTAATAAGGCTTAAAGGACCCAAGGCATAACCTTGGTCCTAAGCGCAAGGTTATATAACATATACATTTGAAAGGACCCAAGGTAAAACCTTAGTCCTAATGCACAAAGGATAACATGTAATATGGTTTAATGTATTGATCTATATGTTTAAACATTATGAGCTATGGGGTTTACCCATAGTCAAACCTTGGCATGAATGCAATGATTGATATGTTAAGAGCTATCGGTCGTCTGTTATGATGGTTATAAAGTTTGTATTGTGGTTTGACATGTGAAATAGGTTGTCCTGGCTGCAAGTTGACAACGCAGCCAGGCCTTGAAGACTTGCTCGAGAATGAATCTCGGTCGTCTAGATTGCAAGGGTTTGATAAGGTTTAATGTGTTGATTTGTTTGTCTAAAACCTCCATTGTTATGGTTATTCGGTCTGTAAGTAAAGGGAGCAGAGCCTCTGATCTGTTAATGGCAATTTTACGAGGTTCTTGGTAAAAATTCTATAGTCATTAATGACATTATTCTTGGTTGATTTCCAAGGTGTAAGTGAGGTCTTCTTGGTGCTAATGGCCTCCCATAGCTTGCTGTTTTTTTGTGAAACGAACCTGACCACCATTTTCAACTTCGAACTACCTTTACCACATAAAGAAACACTTCCTAAAATATGAAAGGATGTGTAAAAGTGTTTCATTAACTCTTAGGTTTGTAGGGACTGATGCTTGTAATGTTTTTGACGGGCTATAGGAGGGATAAGGCAACTAGGAGGAGTCGACCCTTGGCCCTCTCTACATTTCAACAATGTAAAGAGAACTACATTGCGTATTGTTCAAATATTTTTTTTTACAATTAGCTATGGTTCGAACTATAGGTGATTGGTTGCAAGTTTGGGAGCACCGACAAGGATGGTGACATGGTCACCTCCTCCCAGGCCCATGTCTTAGAATGCCAAGGTAAGAATTCATACAAATCTTTACTTTGTTTATTTAAAAGTTTAAACAACAACGCTTATTAAATGTTACGTGTGTCTCTTTTGTAGGTGGCTCTTAGATGGGGTTTACGGCCATGAAGAGAGTAAGGATTTCCCTTTTTACACAAGATAAGTTACAGTGTTTCTTTTTCAACCTTTATGGATTTAGACTCTAACAGGAAGAGGGCTTCGCAGCCTCTTTGACCCAAGATTTGTTTTTAATCAGTTATGTGTGTATCTTTCTTGTTATATGGATTAATAGATTATAATGGGTGCCATCGTGGATGGGCTTACCACCACTTCAATTAACCTGTAACTTAATTAAATATTGGTTTTATTAATAGATAGTGGATGCCATCATTGATGATGCTCTAACAACCATATGGATGTCGAATCCATTCTTGTTTAACATTTGATGGTATTAATGTTTTAAAATATTAAAGCAACCCCTATGGTTTTTGCCGAACTCTTACATATGCGATTTCTATGTATTACTAGAAACTAGAATATTACCTGTCATAATTATTATCTTGGCGATTAAATATAATTGTATGAAATTTGTGTATTTAATGGTTTCCATCCTTCTATGGTCTTACTGCCATGTATTGGATTTGGAAGATTCAAAAATTAAGAGAATGTTTGATCTGGAGATTTGTTAGTATTGATTTACTTTAAACATATGCTACAACTAGATTTGAATCCAAGTCTAATTTAAGGGTTTATTAACCTTGACTTGGTTGTTGATTGTTGGTTCAATATTTAAGGAAATAAATCCCAGTTTTAGCTGGTAGAGGAGCTAGATGCTTACAACATTTCTAGCTTTGATGTTGATAACTTTGACTCACTTTGACTCAGTCAGGGACTGCTAGTTAATTAATGATCTGATATTTACAATTCACTATTTGATTGGTTTAGATATTTTATGATTACAAAAATTAATTGCATAAATATATATTTTATAATTTTATATAGGGTACCTGTTGCTATTTCCTTAGATCCCGATCTGAACATTCTTGATCTATAATGGGGATTTATGAAATGAGATATATTTTAATATGTTAAAATTCTATGGAATCCTCTTGGGTCTTAACTTGTTTGAGAGACTATATTATAGTATCTTTGACTATTAGTTTAAGCAGAGGATTACTTAACTGTGTTATTTGATCTATATTCAGGGTTTATGAAATGAGATGTATTTAAAATGATTGTAATTCTAAGGAGTCATCTCGGCTCTCAACCAGATTCTCGTACTATTGATTATTAGTTTAAACATAAGAACACATGGTTTTATTATTCAATCCATTTTGTTGTAATTGATTACTCAACACATAATTTTGTGAGTCTCAATCTGAGTATCAATTCCTGAACAGAGATTTAGAAAGAACCCTATAATACTAACTCAGATTTATTTTATAAGCATGACTATAATAACATGAAAGAGTATCTAGATTTGAAACATAATAGGAAAGATCATTTGAACATATCCGTAATAAATACATAATATATTTACATGCATAATAGATTAATACTTAAATCAAATACATAATAGATCAACATTTAATTCTTATGCATAATAAATTTTTGCTAAAATAAAATAGTTGCGATTCATAGTAAACATGGAAATCCTACTGTAACTAGTTTTCAATCAGTTAAGAAAATAAGACAAGAAACCTGGCACCACTGTTGGGAAAACAAAAATGGAACAACCATTCCTCCCAACCAACTCCTAGAGTAGCCAAAATCACTTGCTCCAGAACCCCCGAGCCTGTTTGCTGAACCACAAGATCAAAATCCACTTAATGCGCCATCTCTTACATTATCATATTCAATTCCCCATTCAATGCTGGCCTCCTTGATAATGGACATATTATTATATAGAAATTTTCTTAGGACTTGGTCATTTATGAGCCTCTTACTCTTTAGCACTCAACCAAGATTAGTGACCTGATTTTGGGGAATGTGCCTTCTATACTTTGATTTCTCACTCAACACCTTCAACCACTTATCTTTTTCTCTTGTGGGTCAAGAAACACTCTTCAACATCTCTTTCATTTCTATCCCCTCTAGTATCTTTTATTAATAAAAGAATAATCCATTACATTTGTTTTATTTTTTATTTGTCAAAAATATTAAAAATAATAAAATATTCTAAAAGAATTTAATAACAATTTGTTAAATCTTGGTGTATTACATACACCTTCCCTTAGTGGATAAACAATGTCCTCAATTCTATCAACTTTTTGTCTTTATTCTTGCATTTCTTCATCTTGGAATAGGATCAGATATGCCTCTTGCATATCACTTTTCGATTCCCGTGTGGACTCTTATCGACTAAGGTGATTCCATTGCACCTTGACTTGTCCAATGGTACGGTTCCAGAGTAAAAGTTCTATCCTGTCGATAATATACTTCAGTACCACCTGGAACTCTCCTTCAGGTTCCACCTATATAAAATTCCAATCGATCACATGAGTAGAATCATGAACATATTTATTCAAAATGGAAATGTGAAAAACATTATGTACTTAATAGTAGGTGGTAGGGCTAACTGGTATGCAATTGACCCTACTTTATCCAAAATTTCAAATGACCACAATACCTGGGTGCCAATTTCGAATACTTGCCTAGTATTAGAGAGTTTCTCTTAGGTTTTACCTTTATATACACATGCTCACTTACTTGGAACTATCTAGGAGTTCTTTTAAATCAGCATAAATTTTCTGTCTGTCTTGGGAAAATTTCAAATTTTGTTGTATTTGTTTCACGGTTAGGTCCATATCCTTTAACAATTCAGGTCCTAACATTATCCTGTCAACTGGACTGCTCCAAGAAATTGGAGTATTAAATTCACGTCCATACAAAATTTCAAAGGGACTCATACCAGCTGATACTTGAAAATGATTATTGTAAGGAAATTCTACTAAGTGCTAGTAATCTTCCCACTTACCCGGTTTGTCCATTACATACATTCTAAGCATGTCTTCTAGGACTTGGTTTACCCTTTCAATATGTCCATCTGTTTGCAGATGATATGCAATATTGAAATTCAATTGTGTGCCTAGTCCTTTAAACAAATATTTTCAAAAATTTTATGTAAATTTTACATCTCTATCCGAGATTATTACCTTTGGTACTCCATGTAACCTTAAAATCTGTTCCATATAAATATCTGTGAGTTAACAGCCTTTTAAGTAGATTTTACTAGAATAAAATGATTTGATTTACTTAATTTATCAACTACGACCATGATTGAGTCATGTTGCCTAAAAATTTTATGTAGACTTGTTACAAAATCCATGTTGATTATTTCCCACTTCCATTCTAGAATGGATTGCGGTTGCAGTAACCCTATTGGATGTTGGTGTCCTGCCTTTACTTGTTGGCATTTAACGTAGGGAGCTAAATATTTTGCTACCTCTTTTTTCATGTTAGGCCAAAGGAAGTCCTTTCTGACCATGGTGATCATCTTTTGTTACCAAGGGTGTACTGAATAGGGTTATTTGTGTAAATCATTCATAACAATTAGTTTGATTTCTGCTGCATTTCATATGCACAATATGTTTTTATGCAGTAGTAATCCTCTTCTATTGAGACAAAAATATGTTTTTAATTGGTTTCTTTCCTTTTCAACAATATTTTCTTTTAAGTTTTGGTATTCTTTATCAAAATTTGCTGCATTTAAGATCTGATTTTCCAATATCTTTAAAGAAGTTGCATTTTCTAAATTTAGCAAACAATTGTTGTTTTTTTAACACTTGTAAAATTATTCTTAGATGTTCTTCATGTTCTCGTTTATTCTTCGAGTAAATCAGTATGTCATCAATGAAGATGACTATAAATTTATCTATATAGTTACTCATAATACAATCCATTAAGAACATAAAGGCCGCGGGTGCATTTGTTAACCCAAAAGACATTACGAGAAACTCATAATGACCATAACGGGTTCTAAAAGCAGTTTTAAAGATGTCTTCATCTTTAATCCATACCTGATGGTATCCAAACCTTAGATCTATTTTAGAGAAGATTATTTCCCCTCAGAACTGATAGAAGATATCGTCTATCCAGGTTAAAGGATATCGATTTTTAATAGTCATTTTATTTAATTATCAATATTTTATGCATAATCTTCATTTTATTTAATTATCAATATTTTATGCATATTTTATTTAATTATTCATAGTGTTTCTTCTTTATGAATAAGACCGGTGCTTCCCAAGGGGAAACACTAGGTCGAATGTACTTCTTCTCAATTAGTTCCTGCAATTGTGATTTAAATTTTGTAAGTTCTATTATATTCATTCGATACAGAGCTTTCGGTGCTGGTATCACTCCCGTTATTAGATCGATTGTAAAGTCTATGTCTCTTTTTAGAGGTAGACTAGGGACTTCTTCCAAAAATATCTCTTTAAATATTTTAAGATAAGTATATCCTCTATTTTAAGTTTGTTATCATTATCTTTGTTGTCAATTACATAGACTGCAAATACTTTACACCCTTCACGTACCGAAAGATATATTTGATCGTAACTTTTATGGGAATTCCTTTTACTTTAATTTTGTTTCCAATATCATTTATGCATGAAAAGGTTTTATCATTAGTTGGCACCATTTCAAGAGGGATGTTATGTATTAATACCGTAATGAAAGATGAACAAAAATACCAGGCATCGATGTTGTCTCGAAGATGAGCCATGCATGGATCAAAATGTCAACATCAACTCTTCACTCACTGCAGAATCCCCACAAGATGCCACAAATCTTTACTGCGAAATTTCAGCAAACTTAAATTCAACATGACTCTATTTTTTTCTAACCAATCCATTCCTATTAACATATCAGAGGAACCTAATGGTAAAATATTCAGATCAACATGCGTATTAAATTCATTCATTAATATTTCATAGTTTTTCACATAACTAGTGAACTTACGTTTGGTACCTATGGCTAACTATACCGGCCAAGATTTTTCAAAATTTTCTGGTACTAATTTACATAATTAAAAATTCCTAGGTGATACATAACTCAAACTTGCACCTAGTTTAATTAGTCTGGAAATTGGTTGACTTGTTTATCATACCTTCAATCTCGACCATTGAATTTTGATGGTATGCTTGTTGATTCTCCAATGCAACACTGATTTTGGGCATGCTTCTTGCCATATCTCCAACTGTAACAGCTTCCTGAATGGAGTGAACATTATTAAATTTTTTCTTTCTTATAGGACCGTCTTTAAAATAATGTGGTTCACCACCTTCCCAACATTTTAAGGGTTACCTCTATGCATTTTTTTTACTTATAAAAGTAGTGGGAGGTTCTCTCTATTTTGTTGCAGGGTTTTGTGGTTTAAAACTTTTATAGTTACTGCCTTGATACCCTTTATAATTATTCCTGGCATTTTGTAAAATTTATTATTATTCTTTCTTGGATTAAAGCTATCCTGTCTTTTAGTTTTCCAATTTGGTACATTTTGTTTTTTGTTTTTATTCTGATCTTAACAAAAATTTTCTTTTCTCATTGCTTCTTCCAGCATCTTTGGATTGTCATACTCAATCCTTTCCTTAAATGTATTAGTTAAGCAGCTTAGAATGCACTATATTTTTGGTTTTTCATCTATTATATATGGTACATAAAGAAGTAGACATATGCCCATGTACTACAAAGTTCCTTCGTGATCATAGCAACTAACATTAACTCGTAGAATTCCTTATCCTTTTCTTCATAGTACTTTTTTGAAAGGTACTTTTGTTTGAAGTGTTTTTCCAAGTTTTTCCAAGTTACATATCGTTATTTTATACCTTTTACCTTTTTTATATATTGCCACCAAATATATACTTTTCTAGTTAAGTTATAAATGACCATTTATGCTTTCAATTCATTGTAGTAGTTATAGATTTGGAAGTATTTCTTCATTCCCGATAACCAGGATTCCTCCTCTTCTCCTTTCTCAATTTCACCATTAAACATAGGTGGTTTATTTTTTTAATTTCCCCATAAATCTCTTCATAAGGTTTGTACTTATTTTTATTACTATCACTACTTTCACTCGAATCCTGTTGTTTTTCTATGTGGTTTTTAGCTGAACCCTCATTGGAAGTTTCAACCCCATGACTGGAAAATTCCAACTTTCTTCCCTTACGTTTGTAAGGTGTTTCTTTTTTCATGGTACGTTTAGGTTCTTTGTGTTTATATTTTTCATTACTGTGTATTTTAGCCAAAAAAATGTTATTTAGTTCTTCTTGTGCTTTTATTTTTCGTTCATTATCTTCCCCCACTCTTTTTAGTTTCGATCTTAGTTCCTTAACATTTTTTTGTAACTCTGATGGGTTATCGTTTCGACTCTCATTAAGGTTTACCCAAATATCACCCTCTTTAATGTTCACAGGATTTCTAGGGTGGTATTATTCTTTTTCAGACATTCCTACATCTACCATAGTTTCCTACAAAAAATTGAGTTATCCTTCTCTTCCTGTTTTGTAAGAGAATCAAACCCAAAATAAAATAAAATTAGTTTTCATGGTTTAACAATTTCACTGTTGGGTCGGTTCAGGCCAAGTGTTGTAACCATGCTCTAATATGATTCTGTCATGAACCTATAAATTCCATAAAAAAATGATATAATATATAGCCATAAACACATCTTTATGTTCCTAACATCATTAGTTACTATGGCATGAATATCTCTGTTGTTTCTTTTATAGTGGCTTACACAATTCTTAAAATTGCTCTACGACAGGTTGCACAAACTGTGGATGTTTACAAGATTAAAGTGCATAGTGCCGTTATACATTAAGGTGATGTATTATTCCTTTTACGTTTATCTTGTTAATGGTTTACAAAAGGATTGCTTTTCCCTAAGGCTAAGTCTTATTTTTCATCTCCTGCCTAAGATCTTAAGGCATAATGCCTTTGGTTGTGTGTAACAAAGCTTGGGATACTATGGGTATAGTCTTGATCCCATTATTTACATGTAATAAGGCTTAAAGGACCCAAGGCATAACCTTAGTCCTAAGAATAACGTTATAATGTCTACATTTGAAAGGACCCAAGGTATAACCTTGGTCCTAATGCACAAAGGCTAACTTGTAATATGGTTTAATGTATCGATTTATATGTTTAAACATGATGAGCTATGGGTTTTACCTATAGTCAAACCTTGAAATGAATGCAATGATTGATATGTTAAGAGCTATCGGCCATGTGTTATGATGGTTATGAAGTTTGTACTATGGCTTGACTTGTGAAATAAAGTGTTTTCCTAGATGCAAGTTGATAGCGCATCCAAGCCTTAAAGACTTGATTGAGAATGAATCTCGGTCGTCCACCTATACAGTATGATTGCAAGGGTTTGATAGGGTTTAATGTGTTGATTTTTTTTTTTAACCCTCCTTTGTTATGGTTATTCAGTCTGTAAGTTAAGGGAGCAGAGAATTTGCTCTGTCAATGGAAATTTTATGAGGTTCTTGGTTTAAATCTCATCAATAGTTAATGGCATTCTTGTTGGTTGATTTCCAAGGTGTAAAGTAGGTCTTCGCAATGCTAATGGCTACCCATAGCTTGTGTTTTTTCAGTGAAACAAACCCAAACACCATATTCAGTGCTGAACTACCTTTACAAGGTAAAGAAACACTTCCTAAACTCCACAAGGGTGTGCTGAAGTGTTTTATTAACTCTTAGGTTTGCAGGGATCGACACTTGTAATGTTTCTTGCAAGAAGAGAACGGATAAAGTGACCAAGAGGAGCCAACCCCTAGCCCTCTCTGCATTTTAACAAGGTAAAGAGAACTACACTACATATTGTTCAAATCATTTTTTTATAATTATCTATGGTTCTAGTTGTAGGTGATTGGTTGCAGGTTCGGGAGTACCGATGAGGATGGAGACAAGGTCACCTCTTCCCATGCCCATGTCTTAGAACGCAAAGGTAAGAATATGAATATTTGCTCAGTTTATCTTAAAGTTTAAACAATAGCTCTTACTAATTGTTCTTTGTGTCTCTTTTGTAGGTGGCTATTGGCTGGGGTTTAAGTTCGTGAAGAGAGTTAGGCTTTCCCCTTTTACACAAGATAAGTTACAATGTTTTTTTTGGTTCAACCCTTAGGGGTTTAAACTCTAATGGGAAGAGGGATTCACATCCTCTCTAACCCATCATTTGTTTTTTATCGGTTATGTGCATATGTTTCTTATTCTATGGATTAAGAGATTATCGTGGGTGCCATCGTGGATGGGATTACCACCACTTTGGTTAACCTGTAACTTAATTAAATATTCATTTTATTAATAGACAGTGGATTCCATCTTTGATGTTCTTACAACCACAAGGATTTCAAATCCATTATTGTTTAACATTTGATGGTATTAATGATTTAAAAGATTAAAACGACCCCTATGGTCTTTGTTGAACTCTTACATATGTGATTTGTGTATTAATGGAAATTAGAATATTACCAGTCATAATTATTATTGTGGCTATTAAATATACTTGTATGAATTCTATGTATTCAATGGTTTCCATCCTTCGATGGTATTACTTCCATGTATTATATTTGGAATATTTTCCTATTAAGCAAATGTTTGATCTGGAGATCTATTAGTATTGAATTATTTTAAACATAGCCTACGACTAGATTTGAATTAGATTCTGGTTTAAGGGTTTATTAACCTTGAATTGGTTGTTGACCATTAGTTCAATATTTAAGGAAATAAATCCTAGTTTTAGCTCGCAGAGGATCTAGATGCTTAAAGCATTCCTAGCTTTGATGTTGATACCTTCGACTCAGTCTAGGACTGCTAGTTAATTAATGATCTGATTTTTATGATTCACTATTTGATTGGTTTAGATATTTTATGATTACAAAAATTAATTACATAAATATATATTTTATAATTTTATATAGGGTACATGTCGATATTTCCTTAGATCTTGATAGATCATGATCTGAACATTCTTAATCTATAACGGGGATTTATGAAATGATATACATTTTAATATGTTATAGTTATGTGGAAGCCTCTTGGCTTTTAACCTATTTAAGAGAATATATTATGGTATCTTTTACTATCAGTTTAAACAGATGATTACTTAACTGTGTTATTTGATCTATATCGGGGGTTTATGAAATGAGATGTATTTAAAAATGATTGTAATTCTAAGGAGGCCTCTCGGCTCTCAACCAGATTCTCATACTGTTTATTATTAGTTTAAACAAAAGAACACATGGCTGTATTATTCAATCCATTTTTTTGTAATTGATTAATGAACACATAAGGTATGAGTCTTGATCCAGGTATGAATTCCCAAACAAATATTCATAAGGAGCCCTATAATACTAACTCATATTTATTTTATAAGCTTGACAATAATAACAAGAGTATCTAGATTTAAAACATAATAGGAAATATTATTTGAATAGATACTGTTAACACAAAAAATTGTTCACCTAGCTCTCTATGGTCTAAACCATAATCATACATCATATTCCCATAATTATTTCCTCCATTTTGACCTTCATAATTGTATTTCCACTAAAAATGGTCCAAAATATCATTATTCTTTCCCATAAATGAAGGGACAATGAATATTTAGTGTGATTTATCTCCACTCTCTCAAAAAGGGTAGAAAACCCTAAAAATGAGAATGGGTAAAAAAACCATAGATAAATACCATTGACAGTAAAATACCATGGGTAAAAACACCCTAGGACCATACTATAAATACATTCTGAAAGACTCCCCTAAAACACTTTTTGCCATTTTCTCTCAGTCACATCATACACTTTTCTCCATTCCATATTTTTCCATGCCATTCCCATGGTGTATGTTGAGCTTGCTCCGTACCCATTAGGATCCATTCCCCCATTCGACAACTAGTTGTGGAAGAGATTGGAGACCAAAATTGTGGAGTTGCGGGACCATTTCCTTGGAAGGCTATGGTGGCCCAACTTGGAAAGAAAGGTGTGTTCATTGTTATTTCTTGCATTAGTTAGTAGTATATATATGAAAAAACCCTAAATATTGTTGTTGTTATTTCATTTCTTTTTATTGTCATTGAACTCTTCCTTAAGCTCTGGACGAGATAAGGTTGGTGATTTTGCATGTAGTCGGGGATAAATCCCCACTATAGTTTTGGAGACTCCTCTCGGTCGATCCATACGTATATTTGTTTTTGCAAGTTTTTCTATTAGTTTATTCTCCTTTGTTTCCATCAACCGTCACAGATATGACCCTTTCGTGGCAGATCTGAACCAGTACTATGTTAGCTCTTGCCTCCTGATCCTAGTTGATAGTATGTTTCTCAATTATTTTCATTTTCAGGCCGAGTCACACCTATTCGATCGAAATCTCTAACCCAATTGCACATTTTTTCCTGATAGGCACGGCCTAGGTCACACCTTTTCCCTGATACATGTGCTCTGGCTCAGAAATCTAGATTGCGTGTGTCCCAAATTTCAGAGTGACCTCAATCGCTACTGTGACTTGGTTTTGAGTGACTTGTCATGCTTAATCCTCTATTTTTCATGACCTTAGTCTGTCAACTATTTTTTTTCCCAAATCGCAATTGTTTCCCTATTTTGTGCGACCCCGATCACGCATGTTCTGTCGACAGATGTGACCTGTAGTTTCTCAGTCTGTTTTTGTGCTTGAGATCCCTATTTCAGATCCCCTATCTATGTTAAACCCCTTTGCAACCTGTTTTTGTCCAAATCTAATCCTTTGCATCCTCCTAGTATGCTTTGTGATCCCATTCACTTAGTTTGTGAGCCATTCTAGTCGAGCTTTTTGGTTGAGACCCCATGTATGTTTCCTACATTTGATTAGTTCCTTTTACTGCTCATTTACTTCAAGTATATTTTATTTCTGAATGAATAAGTTATTTTGTATCATATTTACTGTCATTTATTGATTTTTATCTACATTTTATTTGTATCACAATAGTGATATTGGAACACCTTTTCTGTTGGATTGTTGGGGTTTGTACACATGATTTGCACACATCTTACACCTTAAGAACAAAACGCTTGGTTCATGACCCCAAGCCAACCTTAAAATTAACTTAATACAACCAACATTGTAACCTCACTTGAGGACAAAACAATATTGTAGCTAAGTTAGGACTTTGGTGATAGGCATCCAAACAACACCCCTTTGTCACTCACATCTTGAGACATAGTTGTTGTCCATTAGGGGACCAAAATCCTCTTGTACTTGTTGACATGGTTAATTCCAGTCTATTGGCCCCCCCCTTGCTCAGCACGAGTAAGCCACAAAGAAGGGGTTTTGGAGGCGAGGGTGGTATACCACACTCCATCTTGCACCGAAGGCTAAACCTTCGCAGCCCTCCCTATATCACCTCGTCGGGGTTGGGGGATAAAGTGCTTAATTTCTAGGAAAACAACTAGACATGTCATGAATAAGGTAGTCTATTTTCCATTCTTCTAGGGATTTTTTACCTAGAGATCCTTCTCGGTAATGGGATTCTCTTAGTCTATATTTGTTCTTCCATTTCATATTGTTTGATTGAGATTTCATCACCTTGATGAGGATATGATTTGTGAGGGGATTCCAACTTGTAGTTATCAGTTTGATTGCACTTTTATCTCATATATTAGTGCATCGTTTTATTTTATAGGTAGTGCTTCTTGTTGTATTTTTGGTCACTTTGTTGTAGAATCGCCTTGCTGTGACCCACTATTACAGTTTGATTTTAGAGATTGTTGTTGGTCTGTGAGCCTCCATTTCATATGCTTTCCTTCTACAGACTTGGTTTTAGTTAGGTTTTTGATCCTATGATTGATACTCTTGATTTTTCATTCATTACAAAACACTCCATCATGTAATCATAGCTCCACCATGCTACTCACATAAGCTTAGGGGGAATACCCCCAATTAGGTTCCTTGAATCATCACTGTCGGAGTCATATTCGACATCATTCACCACCTTTGGAGCCACATATGACCTCTGAGTCTAATTCAGATTCATATCAGTACAGACCCACACTGCTCCGTACAGACCCATGGCTGGCGCACATGATGATCCCTTTCAGGGGGATTTGTTTATAGTGGGGTTACGTCCATTCCACCTATCATTATAGGTATCCCTTCTACCGCTTACTCCAAAATGATAGTCAATGTGATCCCAACATGGCTGCTCTAGCTCAGCCAAACCAAGCACCATTGAGTCCTCAACCTATGATGCTCCAAAACCCCCTACCACACCAAGGGATGGTTGCAACCCAGCCCTTGGCCCCTCAGACTCCCACAACCACTTCTATAGCTCAACCCATTGATCCTAGTGTCCATCACCTAATGAAGTTATCATTTGATTTCAACCTCCAGACTCGACGAAACCAGTATGGTTCCACCACGGAAACTGTTGACCCATACACGACATCTACCTCCATCATGACTGATATGTATTTGCATTTGCTGAGACCCACTACGAATGACACTGCCAAAGTCCTAACATTCCATTTGCGTCGTGCCACAAACAATGCCACAATTAGAGTTGCTCTCAACTACAATATTGTTGATGAATTGGCTCAGTCCCGCACAACCATGTCTGCTTTCGAAGTGTTCAAAACTTGTCCTTCACAACGTAAAATGTTTCTATCCACACTAGCTTTCGTCGATCCCTCTGATTCTAGGTTATCGCCTTTGACCTGGATCAAGGATAACCTAGGATTCCATCATCCGTCCCCTTCCAAGTTCTAGTTATGATTTAGAATTTGGTCATTCATCGATGCATCATTGACGTGGGGGAGTCCACCCATGTTATGTCAAACTTTCTTTGGCAAAAACTCGGATACCCAACCCTTCAACCATCCAACACCGCTCTTCGTTCCTATGATGTCCTCCCTACTCAACCCCAAGGTGTTCTCATGAATGTCCCTGTTGAGTTAGTAGGAAAAAAAATGTTGATTGACATTGAGGTTGTCAATGGCCAACCCAATTATAACCTCCTCCTAGGACATAGTTACATGTATGCAATGCGAGCCATTGCCTCTACCATCTTTCGACTCTTGATGTTCCCTCATGATGGAAAGATCATGACCATCGATCAGCTGATTTACTATGATCTGAAGGGACCGGAAACACCGAAACACATCATTCCCACTATTGACCCTACCATCGACAACATGTCCATACCATCTGTATCTGTTGTTGGATCGAGCTGGTTTACCAAATATCCTATGACGAACACCTTTTTGTCCTTACCACCTCTGCCTTTGTCTACTAATATATCAAATATGTGCACTATCACATACGGTAGCATTCTGACCTCTTTGCAACCTCAGTCACAACCTCGACCACAATCCTTCAGGAATTATTGGCGTTCATTCCCGATCTCCATGATTCCCTTTATTTTTCCACCATTTGACATTGTGAGCAAGACTGTCATGGCTACTCTCAACTTGCCTGGTTTCACTTTGGGTATTCCTGTGTGGTACCTGGAGACAACTATGCTGCCCCTGACTCCCTAGGTCATGTTGACTCTAGTCCAGCCTATTGAGATGATGTCACACCCACCTCCTTCTCCACCAAAGACTACTCCTATGACTACTTCTTCCCCTCCTCAACCAAAGAAGGCCTGTGGAAAGCCGACCAAGTCTATGACAGGACTGTGTCCTGCTCATATCTTTGCTTTGTGCGATGTCCAAGCCCATGCGACACAAAAATGTCCCAATTTTCCTCTCCTTTGCACCCACATGGACACTATAGATAGGACTAATGAATCCCTACTGGTCACTATCCCAGATCCACCAATGGTTAAGAATAAGTCATTATGAAACAACCACCCTTGTGCAATTTGTGTCCTATATGGTCATTATTATCACTATTTCCCAAGCTTTCCTGAATATCGGTAACTCCTTCATGATCTTTAGAAACAATCCCACGAGTCCGACATTACTGTCCTTGAGGTAGTCCACCCTCCAGTTTCTTCCTTCTACACAACCAACACCATTTATATGATCTATATTTCTAGCCCCACTTCCAACTCCTCAGTCATGGAAGATCCCTCTGATCTATCCACATGCTAATTTCATGATGAAGATATCCTTGAAGCTCTTTCGAATCTTGATTATCCTTGGGATGATATGCATCATCGCTCCTATTTCATCTCCGATGAGCTTTCTTCATCGTCAGACCAATACTCTGTCGAAGCAGAAGACTTCATCCATGGAAAGGTAAACTCGTTTAAGAACCCCATTTTGGCACTCGATGCCTTTGGAGAGGGAAATAGGGCCAACATTTCTTCAACCATAAAGGTCAATATATCAAACAAATCCATATTAATTGAAGATATTACACTCAGAGTGTCTTGCTCCCCTGAAGAGGTTGCTTCATGCAAATCACTTTTTCAGGAGTTTCGTGAAATATTCGCTTGGTCATATACCGA
Organism: Pseudotsuga menziesii; assembly: GCA_001517045.1. Classification (NCBI taxonomy): domain Eukaryota; kingdom Viridiplantae; phylum Streptophyta; class Pinopsida; order Pinales; family Pinaceae; genus Pseudotsuga; species Pseudotsuga menziesii. Next base: position 83,579 of record LPNX010108268.1, read on the forward strand.
GATTCCTAGGATTGATCCATATAATGTCAAACATCATATCGACACATGGCCTGATGTTGCACCCATTTGCCAAAAGAAATGACCTATTAACCCATCAAAGGCTCCTGTCGTCAAAGATGAGATCGAGAAACTGCATAAAGCAGGTTTCATATACCCCATTGCATATACCACTTGGGTTTCCAATCCTATTCCTATTAACAAAAAGAAAGGTACCATTCACATCTGTATTGAATTTCATGACTCGAATTTGGCATGTCCCAAATACACCTTCCCCACTCTGTTCATTGACCATATCATTGATGCCTCTCACAACCATGAAGTCTTTTCATTAATGGATGGTTTTTATGGTTATAACCAAATTCAAATACAGAAATAGGATCAGTACAAAACCATTTTCACTACCCCCCGGGGCACCTTTGGGTATTGTGTCATGTCGTTTGGCCTTAAAAATGCCATAGCCACCTTTCAGCGGGCCATGAAATTTTGTTTCCATGAACTCATTCACATTATCTTGGTCTACCTGGATGACCTCACGACTCGATATCAAAATCATTCTCAACATTTGGATGACTTACGACAGGTTTTCATGTGATGTCGCAAATACAACATCCTCTTGAAACCCCTCAAGTGTGTGTTCTGTGTCCCAACTAGTTGATTACTTAGGTTCATTGTGTCCCACAAAGGGAAAATTGTGGATTCTTTGAAGGTTCAATCCATACTAAATCTTCCCCCACCATGTACTCTCCGCTAATTGCAGAGTCTACAAGGCAAGGCCAACTTCCTTCATTGTTTTATTCTGGAATATGTGACAAAATCCCATGGATTCTTGGGCCTTCTCTATACCAACATTCCTTTTGTTTGGTATTAGCATGAGTAAGACACTTTTGACGCACTACAACAAGCTCTGACTTCCACTCTGTTGTTGTCTCCTCTTGACTTCACCAAGGAGTTTATCCTCTATGTGTCGACATCTGAAAATGCTATTGCTGGAGTCTTGGTCCAAGAAGACGATGCACATCAAGAGCATGTGATTTATTACGTAAGTCAAAATATTTTCATACCCCCTTTATGTTACTCCCAGTAATAGAGGATGACCCTCTACGTCATATTTTCGGTAGAAAATTTTTTCCATTACATCCTCTTAAGCCGCACTTGAGTCATGGTCGATTCCAACCTTGCAATACAAGATCTCTTGAGCCACCACATTATTCAAGGTTGTGTTGCCAAGTGAATTGTCATTCTCCAAGTGTACGATCTAGAATTCATTTCCCCAAAAAGAACAAAATATTTGGCATTAGATTCCTTGATGACAGACCTCCCGATGTCATCCACCGCACCACCTATCTCAATCACTCTTCCTAACAAATTTTTATTTCTCATCTCTATGGAAGACCCCTAGTATGGGGAAATTCTCTTGTACTCATGGACAAATAAATTTGACCCCCATTTAAGTCGTTAAGATCATCGTTTCATCCGGCACCAAGCTACTCGCTATCTCCTCATTGGTGATGTCTTGTACCGCCATGGGGTTGATAGCATATTGCATCATTTCTGCACTGACGCTGAAGCCGAAAAAGTCTTGAATGACTGTCATAGTAGATCCTATGGTGGACACCTCTCTAGTTTGGATACTACCCAAAAGATCCTCTTCATTGGTTATTTATAGCCCACCATATTTGTCGATTGCATCAATGCAGTTAAACACTATCACAATTCCCATCTCTTTGCTCCAAAAGTAAGGACACCTCCTACGCCTCTACATCATGTCGTCACATCTAGTCCCTTTTTCAAATGGTCGATTGAATTCATGACCTATAATCCCCCCTTGACGATGGCCATAAATGCATCATTGTGGCCATTGATTATTTCACCAAATGGGATGAGGCCATGCCTACGTTAAATTGTAATGTTGATACCGCAACAACGATTTTTTTAACCATGTCATCACTCTTTTTGGTGTCCTCCAACATTTAGTCTCAGACCATGGTTCTCATAATGAGGACACTGTTTGGACCGACCTTTCAACCATGTTGAATTTTGAACACCAGTATTCCTCCGCTTATTATCCTCAAGGAAATGGCCAAGTTGAGGCTATCAACAAGATCCTCAAAACCATGCTCCTGTGAATGGTAGACAAACATAATTCCAATTGGAACCATGTTTTCTTTTCCACCCTCTGGGCCCACCAGACATCGACAAAAATCTCCACCCGTTTTACCTCATTTCACTTAGTCGATGGTGTGGAATTGGTTCTCCCCATTGAATTCCAAATTTTGTCGCTCCGCCTTGCCGTCGAACTTCTCCCTGACACTTCACCATTAGAACAACACCTAATAATGCTTGAACAAAACAATGAGGAACATCATGATGCTCTACGAATGTTCGAAGTAGCTAAGACATGATCAAAGTCCCATTTTGACTCCCACTTCTATCCACACACCTTTAGCGAGGGGGACCTAGTCCTCGTCTATGATCAAGCCAATGATAAGCTAGGGAAAGGGAATTTTGATTCCATGTGGTATGGCCCATGTGTCATCCATCGATGTATCAAAAAGGGGGCATACATCATTGCTAAATATGACAACCACTTCTTGAAGAATCCCTACAATGGGCTCTACCTCAAGAGGTTTTATGCCTGAAGTCACACACCATGTAGTACACTTGTGTCATAGTTTTCTTTTTTTTTTTTGCACCGTTCTTGCCACTAGTCTCATATTGTGTTTCCTTGGTTGTTATAGATGGATCCTACCTCACCATTCTACATTGGTTTCACTAACAAATCAAGTATATGGTCTCCCAATCTCGCCTCAGGTGCATGGATCATTTATTCCCCTTTACATGAGTTGATCCATATTGATGGAATATGTGTTGGTGTTTCTACTAGCAACCAGGGTGAGTATGAAATTGTTTTTGGTCTCCTAACTACCTCCATCCACTTGGGTGTTTTCCACCTTAATGTTTTCTTAGACTCACAACTGCTTGTATCCTAGTTGAATAATTGCTACTGGGTACGTGATCCTTGTCTCTTTAGAAAATTCCTCTGCACTAGACACTTGGTTAGACATTTTGAATCCATTTCATTCATACATGTTCCTAGAAGTATCAATAGTGTATCATACTGAATAGATAAAAACGTTCTAGAGTGGCACATCAATCATCGGGTATAGGAAATAAAATGCATAATGCATCATCATATAGTCATGCATACATATGCCATATATATCATATATGCATCATCATAATCATATAAATCTCATATAAACACATAAAAAGGGAATCCACGTGCATGTATATATCATGTCATAATTTTCAGTACAAAATGAGAAGCTCCACAAGATTTCTCTACTAATCATACATATCACACAAAAATCCCCATGCACAACTCCATCGGGGGGCAGTGTCACTAGCTGCTACTCAGATTCTTCCTCCTCAGAATTTGTCTCATCCTTAGTGTCCTCCTGCTCCTCCTCCATAGGCACATCAACCTATTCCACTGCTCTGACATACTTAGCAATGATTGTGATCCTCCTCATAAGGGGGATCCACTCTAGAGGAGCCTTGTAGCATGCAGTGATCAAGTTGTTGTCAATGAATTGCCACCCATCATCGGTGACTCCCTCCAGTAAGAGCTCCACATTGAGTCAGAGTGAGTATAGTGTACCACTCTAGCACCTCCTCTTTTTGTGAGAGGGTGGATCTAATCCCTACACCCTGTCCCCACGTCTCTGATATCCTATTGGAGGGCGTGGCCCCATGTCTGCACATGTACACAGTATGTCATCAGTATCTATCACGCACACAAACTGAATATCACTAAGAGAGTGTGCTATATATGAATACAACCACAAATGGCACCATGTATACATACCATCGGGTCCCCATACTTTCCCTGGAGGTTGAGGCATCTCAGCATCTTCCCAGTAATGCATACTAGCATACAGATAGTCCTTTATAAGGACTGGTAGCTTTTTCCACTATTCATAGATCTCTCAGGTGAAGAAACTAACCACCAAGTTGCCTCCCTCCCTAATCATCGTCTCACACCACTTCCTCATGTGAGGCTCACGAGGTCCCCTCTCATGCATTGCCAAATGCGGTCATAGTGTAGGAAGTCTCTCAAAGAAGAATGAGCACAAGAACGAGGTGAAATAGAATTCCCCTCCCACTGAGCTAGCATGGTTCAACGCATGGCAAACCACAGTCAAGTACATCTGGGACCACCCAAAGTAGGTGCCCCTTAGCACACACTCCACCATCTCGAGCTGACCGGTTGAGATCTTATGTGGTCTCATCAATCCCATCTTACAAAACACCATCGCTTCTATCACTCGAGTATGAAGAATATTGTTATCACACACCAGTATGTACGACGAATGCATAGATACTGATTCATAGCAATGCCTATCGCAGAGGTTAGCCAATGACATCCCATGCGTGAGCTTTGACATAGAATTTCCGATCACTCCAAACACTGGGAGTCTAGTCACAAAGTACACATCACAGAGTGTGATCTATATCCACTCACCTTGGACAATGAAGCACTCTACCTCCCGTTCCCAAAATCTCATGAGCTTTTCCAACAATAGCTTTGTTGGACGCATAAGTGGGATCTAGAAAACCTTCCATAGACCTCATTGAGAAAGAAAACCATGCACCACTAGATCATCATGTACCTCCCCTCAGAGGTCCTCAATGTCTCACTCCCACCATGCCACCCGAGGTATCCAATACAGACACAATCCCTTTCTGGTCCATTTATAGACAAAGAATTCATTTTGGCTCCAGTCGCCCCTAGTTTCCCCTTTTGTGTGACCCAATTCTCTAAAAAAGATCAAATAGGTGCAACGGGGTTGCTCTTACCCACTGAATAGCTGTGACCTAGGTCACTCCTGTCTCCCCCACAGGTGTGACCATTTCACACCTCTCTTCTCGATAAGAGAGACCCGATTTGTTCCTTTTCCCTTGAAAAGTACGATCCAACCCCGATAACCCTTCGGGATCAGCTGAGGCCCTGAGAGTGAGCAAAACCAAAAATTAATCCACTGAAAAAGATGGGTTTGATGAGAGATATTAACTGGAAGCCACAGATCGAAAAACCATCGGTCCAGTTAGAAGAAATCAACAATTGTGTCCTTGGGTCCTCCACTCCAACATAGAAATGAAAAGTTAAAATGACACATGTCATGTGGTCCCCCCTTTTTATAGGCCTCAGTTTGGTCTAGTTTTCCTTCCATGCACCACAAAGTCATCCAGCATCCATTTTTCATGCCATTCGCACTAGCGAGTTTGGTTTTCTGCCCTCTATCTTTTGAAGACACCCTGTTCTCATGTTCTCCATATGTTTTTTTAGGCCATTTCCCATAATTTATCTTTATTTGCGTGCCCTCACATGAATCACCCCACACACGTATTGGCATGTTCACAAGCCATCTATTCCATCCATAGTACACTATTGGCCTTATTCTACTACCGTCCATCGTCCCACAAGGATGCCCTATCAACGTCCTCAGTTATTCCTATCATCCATGTTCACAACATAGCCTCTTTCCATACATTGAACACTTCCTCCTTTCTTGACTCACCATTACGGAGTTCCTGTTAAGATCTTTTCTGACTCCTAAAGAATGAAAATCTTCCCGAGCATGCTTGATTCCTTTCATGCTCATTAAAGTATTTGAAATGGCATCTATGTTGCCTCGTTTATATCCTTTTTCGGATGACATAGACTATCAAAAGAAAAGGATCACCCTAGTACCTTCCAGCCAGGACCCTTTCCCTTTGTATCCTTTTATGATTTATCGGGAAGTGGGACCATAACTTATGAAAAAGCTCATTATGGGTTGTCTTTAAGCTCTTTTCCATCCCTCTCATTGTAACAATAAATTAATATTAATATTAATTTATTATTAATTAAAGACTATCTAAAGTCAATAGTCATGCCCTTTTACGAAAAGGTGCATGATGGGCTTATATAAAGGCCAAACCTATGTAACTATTAGTAATCTATATTACATTCTAATACATTATTACATTTTTTTATTTATGGCATTTATACGTTACTTGTACTGGATATTTACTTAGTAAGGAACTCTTTTTCCTCCAGTGGTATCAGATCTAGTTGCTAATCCAAGTTTTTAGCCATCATTAATCAGAGTCTCTCCGTGTTACCGATCCTTGGCTAAGATCTGGTCTGTGGCCAATCACCCTCACTCTCGTGCTTCGTCCACACACACTCCTTATCCTGCATGCTGCTCCCAACTCTACATCACTACTCCACCATCCATCCACCTATGCATCAATCCTTGTATCCATGCTGGTCTCCACTTCCATGCCTCATGTGCTCACTTCCTGCTCCCTCTCATCACTGCCTGCTGTGACCCATCTTTATTTTCACTGCACTGCATCTCACTCCACTTGCAGCCCCCTCCTCCTCAGTTTCGTTACCCTCCACCACCTCTGCTTCTCTCCCTAGCACCAGCTACTTGCATGCTCATCTCCATTACCTTACCTCACCTCCCCTCGTTGCCGATCCCTTATCCTCCACGCATGCCCTTCCTGCTCGTTCCCTCCTCGTGCGCTCTCATCGCTCATCCCCTTCTTACATGCCTACGGATCGCCCTACCATGGTCCCTCCACACTGCTACCCCTTTGCACCTATGACATCATCCTCATCCCTGCGATATCCATCACCCTTACTCCAATTCAATATCACCTGTGCTCATCCCCTGTCCTCCTTCCTTCCAACCAGATCCAACCACTGCCACCGTAGCTTTCTCTCTCCTTTCGCACCTATCTTGCACCACCTCCTCTGCCACAACGCTTCCACCACCTTCACTGCACCTCTCTCCTCTCCACCTCGTTGACTTTACCATGCTCCTCCAAGCTGCCCTCCCCACTCCACATCACCCCTACAACTAAAAAATAAAACAAAAAGTTATTAAAATATAGTATATAATAATAATATATAATATATATAACTTTTTTTTATCAATTTTAACCCTCAAATTCCACTACTTCAAAAAATTTATAATAATATAATTATTAAATAATAATATATTATTATATTATATGTTACAACATATATAGCTTTTTTTCAAAATATAATAATAATAATAATATTATTATTAAAAATCAAAAAAAATTATTAATAAATAATATTTAATAATTGTAATAATTACAATTATTATATACAAAGGGAAAAGAGAATAAATCAAAATCAAGAAATGTGACGAAGAGAAAATAAAAGAGATAGATTTTGATAAACATAGAAATGATTTCTCAATGTTTTGACGAAAGTGTCGATGGCAATCCTGAAATTTTATATGATATTTGATGAAAGTCCAATTTCCATCCCTATTTGTCCATCCAACAGGGAAAATTTTATAAACATTGATGTCAGAAATCAAGTACAAGTTCAAGAATAAATGAAGAATCAGTCAAACAAAGATCAAATAGAATTACCATTACAAATCGATGATTATCATTTTACAACTCAATTCACCGTCACAGTTATAGACGACAATCTCATCGACATAATGTTGTGATATAACTGGTTGGAAACACTATGAACTTTCTTCGTCAATGCAAAAAATAATTGCATCACCTTCTTCCATGAAAAGAAGAAAATAATGCTATAGGATTTCTCAATGATAGTCCCCTTATCGCAAACAGCACACGAATAATCAACCGATGGATGATATGAAGAGTTAGAAGAACAAATAAAGATTTTAAACAAACTCATCATGGACAAAGATAATGAGTTGGTGCACAACTAGAGAAGGAGAGAAAACCAATAATTCAAGTTACGTCAACATCAACAACAGAAGGAAAAACTCCAGTTACAACATGCCGACATTAAGAAGGCACATAAGTTGGATATTACAAAAATTAACAAGGTGTTACTAAGAAACACCGAAGAGCTTTTCAACTATGAAATCATAACAAAACATTAATTACGACAATTAAAAAAATGAAACATAGTCGCAAGAAGGAACAATCCAATGAAGACCCCGAAGGAAGAGTTCTAGAAAATAAAGAAGAAAACCAACACCTAAAGAATCTTAATAAAGAACTAGAGAAACAAATCGAGAAGTAAAAAGAGGAAAAAAAGTTGCAAGATGAAAGGTTCAAGAATATTCAGAGTAAAAACAATCTACTGGAGAACAAAATAGTGCAAATCCCAAAAGAATAATCTAGACTCTCTGAAAAACAAAGTCAATTTTTTGAAGTAAATTCAGTCATCATCACAAATAAAAAAGAAGTCAATACAACCGAAGAACAAACAACAAGAACTCCTTATCAACACCCCAATTATAAACATAATTTTGACCAACGATAGGGTCAAAGTGAACACACACAGAGGAGAGATGATGTCAAATGAGAAAGAACAACAAATCAAAATACAAAACAATAAACAAGAAGACCTATCCCAGAAAGAAATCAAGTTGAGGAAGTGAAGGAAGTCCTCGCAGTAGTTCAAAAGGAAGAAAAACAAACAACACATATGCCTTACAGACATCCCAATTATAATTGTCATTTTGACCAATGACATGGTAAAAATGAGCATTCATAAAAGAGTTATGTTGACAAGAAAACAATTCTACATACTAAGCAACAATTGAGACGCTGCATTCCCCAAAGCGATCTTACAAGTCTGACCAAAATAGATCTGGGTTGGACCACAGTAGATACGATGCAACAATTCTCCTATGGGATCCATAGCTCGTATCGTCTTATTTCATCAAGTGTCGCAAAGGATCTAGAGATGGCAGTTCAAGCAAAATCAGACATTGCTATCAATGAATCTTTGAGGACAAAGCTTCCCTTGATGGGAAGGAAATGTAACAATAAGATAAATTAATATTAATATTAATTTATTATTAATTAAAGACTATCTAAAGTCAATAGTCATGCCCTTTTACAAAAAGGTGCACGATAGGCTTATATAAAGCCCAAACCTATGTAACTATTAGTAATCTATCTTACATTCTAATACATTATTACATTTTTCCATTTTTCCATTTATGACATTATACATTAGTTGTACTCGCTATTTACTTAGTAAGGAACTCTTGTTCCTTCACTTATCAAGAAAAGATTGCCGAGCAAACCTAGTTTTGTTCATGCTGTAATGTCCCTATACCCCATAATGCGGAATACTTTAAAAATTTTGTTTCAAGAACCTTTGTTCTCCTTTCTAACATTGGGTATGGATGTTAACACACAATTCCACCTTCATCCTAAGGACTAGAAACCACTATAACAGTCATTCATCCCTTCACAGACCCATTCTATGTCTAGAATGACCACTTCCACACTAACCTTGCCCTTTCTACACTCCCTCTTCCTCACTTCTGACATTGAAACTCAGGAATCGACACCTCAAGGTTTCAACGAAGTGAATGATACAACATCCGCCTTCCACCCTTCTGATTTCCTCCTTCCACACTTCGGAAGTCGGAAACTTGACTTTTCCTTAGAATTTTGCTGCTTTCTTCGTTTTCCTCTTTTCTTCCTTCTGCAGGAGGATATCGGGGTGTGGAAACACAACATTTCTGCCTTGTTCAACTACTCCTTTTTGGTTTTTTCCTTCCACCTTCCTTAGGTAGGTTCCAAGGTGCAAAAACACTAAATCAGAAGCATTCTGACCCTTTTATAAGGCTTCCAGCGTTCATGGACTTACGGAAAAATACATTGAAACATACAAGGAAAATATAGATGTAAATGTAGGAAATATTTACTAGAAAACTTCTACTTAAATCATTCACAAGCATTCAACATAAACATGGAAATTCATAGACAAATACATGGCATAAACTAGTAGAACAAAGATACCTATGAAACAATAAAGCCTACTTCATTCACTACAAGCATTCCTCTTCATCAACACATCATATTCATTCATAAGCAACTACAATGCTTAAACAAGAAGGACAAAGAATACTTATCTTGGATTATGGATTTGTCCCGCAACTAGCTATGTCGCTGCAAAATCCCACCCAACCATAGGCCAATGTGTTCACTAATATCTCAACACAAATACCACCCTCAATTTGGGCATGATTTCCACAAGGAACTAGGGAACACCAGGCTCACACATAGCTAACACACATCAAAACAAAACCAAAACATAACACACATAGTCAAGCCAACACACAGTCGGTTTTCACAGACTGTCCATCCAAGCCAATATACAATTGGGTTTCACAGGATACTAAGGCAATGGCTCACACACCTCAAAAAAAAATCAAGCCAACTTACAGCTAGGTTTATCAGATTGCTAACACAATGGACAAGTAGAATTGCTAAGTTAGCGAGCTCAACCATAGAGCTATGGACACCTAAACAAGATCTGGCCATAGAGCTATGGACACCTACACAATATGTAGCCTCTTAAGGGCCATAGTGCTCCACCCATCCAACGGCTCGATTCCAGAGCACGGTGAGCTTCTTGTTGAGGATGCACAATGGCTTAGTTTGGAACTCTCCCTCCCATTCCACCTGAATCAAATCTCAATCAATCACATGGTTAGGATCATGTACATATTTCTTAAGCAAAGAAACATGACAAACATTATGAGCCCTAGCGCTAGTATGCAATGCAATTCTATATGCAACTAAACCTATCCTTTCAAGCACTTTAAATGGCCCACTGTATCTGGGTAAAATCTTGGCACAAATTCCAAGCTTCAAGGAACTCTTCCTTTCCCTCACTTTGAGGTAAACATGATCCCCAACACTGAATTCTCTTTCCACCCTATGCTTATCTCCATAACTTTTCTGTCTGTCCTGGGTTGTTTTCAGGTTCTTCCTAATCTTTGCAACCTCCTTCTCCATATCCTTGAGAAATTCTGGACCAAGAATAATCATGTTCACTATATTATCCCATGTCACTGGTGTCCCACAACTTCTTCCATACAAATATTCATATGGACTCATCCCCAAGGATGTTTGCTATCCATTACTATAAGCAAACTCTACCAAGTGTAAATAACCTTCCCACTTGGTTGGTTTGTCCATCACATGCATGCGGAGCATGTCTTCCAATGCTTGATTCACTCCTTCTATTTTCCCATCAATTTGAGGATGGTAGGAAGTGTTAAAGCTCAACTTTGTACCCAAATATGAAAACAAACCCTTCCAAAAATTGGAAGTGAACTTAGGATCCCTGTTAGAGACTATTGCCTTAGGAAATCCATGCAATCTAAAAATAACCTTCATGAATATTTTTGCAATGGCATCGGTCTTATGGGTGGACTTGACTGGTATAAAATGTGATTCCTTAGTCAACTTGTCCACCACAACCATGTTAGAATTATGTTTCCTCCAAGTCATTGGAAATCCTATAATAAAATCCATGGAAATAACCACTAGTGGAAAATGAGAGATTAGTGACAAGGAGACCACAATTTTTGGTCACCACAGTTTTTTTCAAGGGATAAATGACCAAAATTTATAAATTTAAGTGAGCTAACTAAAAAAGACCAAGATAAATGACGAATTTTGGTCACGAGATAAAAACCAACTTAAAACGACCAAGATAAATGACCAAATTTGGTCACAGGATATCTAGACTAAAAATGACCACATAACAATTGGTCATTTATTTGGTCATTTTTAGTTGTCACTCCGGCAATGAAAAAAATTACAAATTTGACAATGAATTTTTACATTTTACTAAATTCTAACATATATATAATATATATTTACAAGTCCTTATATTAACAAAACTGAATTAATGCAACCCAACTGTATGTTAATTTGGACATGACCTTGGCATATACAAAATCCCACTAAACCTTGGCATATAATGTTAATTATAAGGCTAATTTGCATGACCTTGACATATAATTATAGTTTTTATAGGCTAATTTGGACACGATCTTAGTACCTTGGCTAATTAAATCGGTGGAATCAACGTCAATTAAAGGATATTTTTCTATTTGGACCAGCGGTCGTTATAGAAAAAATTATATTATCTAGACCTTAGAAGATCAACTCGTATAATATGGGAGCGATAAAAAATTTCATCATCATATTATGCACTCAAAATGCACTCAATTCACATAATGAACTCAATCCTAGCATTAATATAACATACAAGACATTTGTGGATAACAAAAACATGTTGACCATGTTATGTCGACCATCGACTCCATAGACATTTTGTACTCATCTATGTATTGTTAATTAAAATAATATAAATATATAAACTCATTAAAGTTAATTTATAAATTAGTTTACCATATAAAATTTTTATATTAAAAACCTATAAATATTACATACAAATAAATTAATACAAAACATTTTTTCTATAACACACATAGATATATATATGCATATATAATAAAAAATACATTTAATAGAAAATAGTATTATACCAATATAATAATAATAACAATATATTGTAACAAACTATATTATACATCTAAACATAATATTGTAACTAACTCCATCGACAATATCGAACAAATTTGGTACTAAATACTGCCAAGTTGTTTCACTGGTTGAAACCCCAGACACCCTCAATTTTCTTCATGAAATCCTGGTTATTTAATCCGCAGAGGGTTTCGATCATCGGACCTAATGATTTGGGTCCCAAAGGAAGCCCTTGAAGCAGCTATTGCTGACAGCCATTGAAATTGGTTTGATCAGTCTTCAAAACAATTATGGTACTCATTGAGCTTTAGAGGTTCTATTTGATTAAAAACCCACCGACTTTAATAAAACCCTTATAATATGTTGAATATGAATGTACCCATGTATTTTTTGCACTATATATGAATTGGGCATGCTTTAAGATGCTTCAGGGTTTGTACATTAAGATAAGCTTTGGGGTCTACGTATTTCTTTATTTATACATTTTCTGCATGTAGGCTCAGTGAATTAGCCCTTATGTGGCTGTAAAGTTTGCAGTAAATTTGTGGAATTGTTAAACTCGGCTCAAATCTATGCCCTCCAGATCTATTAATCTGTAAAATTTAAAAAATGAATAATTGGATCAGTTTTTGAAACATAAATAAACATAGTAAGTCTAATGGTTGGTATCTGATCAAATTAGCCCTTAGGGAGAGTCATTTTTGGTGATGTAAAGGTCACTGCTTTATGGTCAAATTCTCTCTTAGTGCTTGTCAAATCTAGTGATAAGATAAAGGATCTTTGGCCTTACGAATATGTCGAGAATTAGAAATGTTTCTGTCTAAATTTGCAGTTAGACAGACTCTAATTTAGAAAAGTGGCAGATTTATTTATTTTGATTTTGATCTGGATCAGCTCCAGATTCAATGAAGCTCTATTTATATTAGGCACCCTTGTTTCATACTATGGCTTTGCAGGTCTGCACTGACCAGTTACAGTTTTTCGATAATCTATGCTTATCCTTCACGATTTCATGGTGGTCCTAATGACATGAGGCTCTTCTCAAATCACCCTTCCTATAAGGATTCAACAATGCTTCTTGAAGAGGGTGGGGACAGAACAATCAAAACCCATTAGGATGCCTTTGCCTTTGTGTGAGTTTAAGAGAGTTACCCTATGCAAAGTTGCAAACTCTTTAGGGATTCGAAGTTCCCGTTCACCCAATTATTATGATATCTTGAAATTTGTATAGTTTGGATTCATTTCAAGAAATATTTCATCCTCATTTTATGTGTAGCCGTGACCTCAACTAAAAATATTTTGTATCTCTCAATGCAATGCAAAAATGAAGTTACCTTCTATTTGGAAACTAGATGCCACTTTCCAAAATTGGGATTCAAAATCACTCAACAATGCTGCTTGGTATTTTCATAGTTTTGACAGTGAATGGATGGAATTTGGCTGATGCATATTAATGGATACTCATCACATTGTTGTCTTGTTAATGTCTTGTTATTGTAGCAGTTCATATATCACCTACTAGGCTTCTGGTATTGCTGCTTGTAGTTGGCATGGACACCACAACAAGCAGTGGCCTATGGACATCTACATCAATACAATATTACGTAGTCAATGAAAGTCCTCTTTCAAGTGAACCTTATTTGCAAATTATCCACCAACAACAACGACATTGCTATGGAAGTACAAGTCAGGGCGAATTTCCACTAGCAGCCAATCCCTCCATTGTTCTACATGTGCTTACGGAATGTAATCTGGATCCTCAAGATCCTGCTAGACTAGAGGAAAGTTTTTGTGTTTATGGTTTCAGAATGGCAGAATGGATTGCAAACTGTCAAGCTTGTTTAACTTCATTTTTGCAATATATTTTAATGATTGTAATGTTTACCTAGTTTAATTGTTTCGTCATTTTGCAGGCTTCATCACGGTTCTTTAGACAACAGGAAAAATTTTCCCCTGACTTTAATCTATCTATATCTGAACTTGCAGAATTGGACATGTGTCAAAGCAGAGCTGTATTCATGCCCATGACACAATTAGAGAGAGAAACTCTGAAAGAAAGATGTGGAGGTTCTTGGAAGTTGGTATTGCAGTTCTTGGTAGCTGGGGAAACATGTTACAGGCGTGAAAAGTCTCAAGACATAGCTGGTCCTGGTCATCGTGTCATACTAACGAAGTCTGCTGCACTTTATACATTTGGTTCTAACAGTTCTGGACAGCTTGGCCATGGGACAATAGATGAAGAATGGCGCTCAAGACTGATCAAGTGTGCAATAAATGCCTATGTGTTCTTTTGTCTGGTATTTTTCCCAAGGTGTACTATGCTTTTGCAGTGTTGAATCTCCTTTTAAATTTACATGGGTTGAGAATTGGGAGGTTACATCATTCATATGCAGGTCTCTTCAGGGGATTCTTATTATCCAGGCAACTGCAAGAGCAGGGCATATGATGCTTATCAGTGATATAGGACAAGTTTATGTGTTTGGGAAAGACTCTTTTGGTGACTCAGAGTATGGGACTAAAGGGTCTAGGATTGACACTACTCCATAGCTGGTGGAGTCTTTGAAAGGAATTTTTGTAGTGCAAGCAGTCATTGGTAATTTCTTCATTGTTGTTCTTTCACAAGAGGGTAGAGTCTACACATTCTCTTGGGGTTTAGATGCAATTCTTGGTCATCAAACTGATCTCCATGATCAGGAACCACATTTACTGAAAGGTGATCTGGAGAATGTTCCTGTGGTACAAATTGCAGCAAGCTATTGTTATTTGTTGGCTCTCAGCTATCAGCCCAGTGGAATGTAAATTTTGTAACTTAAACATATTTTATGTTCCCATTGACTTGATGAAACTACTTGATGCCTATGTTGCAGAACCCTCTTTGAATTTGAAAATAACATTACATGCATATATGTGGGTATCTACAGGTCAGTATATTCTGTTGGTTCTGGCTTAGGTGGGAAGCTTAGACATGGTTCTCGAACAGATGAAAAGTACCCCCGGATGATTGAACAATTTAAACATTTGAAGCTAGAGCCAATTGTGATAGCGGCTGGTGCATGGCATGCTGTTGTTGTGGCCAAAGATGGACGAGTATGTACATGGGGATGGGGTCGATATGGTTGCGTGGGTCACGGAAATGAAGAATGTGAAACTGTTCCCAAGGTTTTGGAATCACTTCTAGGGCTGAAAGCCGTTCATGTGACTACAGGTGATTATACCACATTCGTTGTGGCTGAAAATGGGGATGTCTATTCCTTTGGATGTGGGGAGTCATCAAGTCTTGGGCACCACTTGGTGATAGCAGCTGAAGGTCAGGTCTGTATGGTATGGCTTTTCACTTGTAAAATATCTACTTGTTTTTCAAACCAATGCAACTTCTCTTGAAGTTTAATTCTACGAATATTTTATTGATGCCAATGTTCAGGCTCAGAGACATCCAAACTTGCTAAGGCCAAAACTATATTATACATCTAAACATAATACTGTAACTAACTCCATGGACAATATCGAACAAATTTGGTACTAAATACTCTTACATTATGGAATAACCATGCCGATTAATTCTTCAACCTCCGAATGAGAAAGTGGTTAATAACAATGGACCTTGCACACGCTGAACTAGCCAGGTAGCACCAATGATTAATGATGGGAATATTTTGCACCCCAACAAATCAATATTCAGTCCCAAATATTTCCCTTTGGTAGGAGCAAGTGGGTCATTGGTTGTGAGAGGATGAATCAGGTCTGAGAGGCATCTTTGGGCATCTATTAGGCCATACAGATTGAAATTGAGACACCAGTTGAGGGGTTTGAAAAATTGGCTATATATTTTCAATTGCTGCCATGGATAGAAGGGTATTGGAGCAAACTTGGCGGATTTGAAGAGGCATGCATAGAATTTTTTAGCATTGGAATTGAATTTGCGGTCGAAATCCCATTCATAGGTTAGTAAATTCCATTCTTTTTAATAAAATTTAAATACAAGGTTTCTTTGGTTTATTTTTTTCCTAAGAAAAAAAAATGATGGTCCACATTATGGAGTACACCCATTATTACATGGTTTCTCTAGTTCCTCATAGGTTTTTTCACTATTTTTGAAGGCCCCTCTCTAGATCTATTTCCACACACATTCTAGCATAGGAATAGTTACCTCCTTTTGTCTTAGCTCAGTCAATAAAATGATCCTGCTTGTTTCTAATGTCTTTGAGCAAAGGATCCTGATAGTGATAAGCTAAAGGATCTTTGGCCATACAAATATGTCGGGAAATAGTAATAGCTATTTGGGTATGAGTTAATGTACTATTTTGATTGGGTAAATTTGACTAATAATATGCCAGATAATCTATGAATGAATGCATTAATGCCCCCTTGGACTGAGTTGGTCTATCATGCCAGGGTTATAGAATCAAGTTCAATAGCTTATTTTAACTTGATGATCTCTACAATCTAGATTTGATGTGATGCATCCTTGATATACTCTAATTGGAGGAATGTTTTTGTCTAAATTTGCAATTAGACAGACTCCAATTTAGCAGAGTGGAAGATTTATTTATTTTGATTTTGATCTGGCTCAGCTCCGGATTCAATGTAGCTCTATGTATATTAGGCACCCCTGTTCCATACTATGGCTTTGCAGGTCTGCATGACCAGTTACAGTTTTTTGATAATCTATGCTCATCCTTCATGATTTCATGGTGGTCCTAATGACATGAGGCTCTTTTCAAATCACCCTTCCTATAAGGATTCAACAATGCCGCTTGAAGAGGGTGGGGGAAAAACAGTCAAAACCCATTAGGATGCCTTTTCCTTTGTGTGCATTGAAGAGAGTTACCATGTGCAAAGTTGCAAACTCTTTTTGGGAGTTGAAGTTCCTGTTCACCCAATTATTATGATATCTTGAAATCTGTATAGTTTGGATTCATTTCAAGAAATATTCATCCTCATTTTATGTGCAGCCGTGATTCTTGTGCTCTTCTTTTTTCAAATGTTTCCATTTGCTTAGCTTATGTACTTTGTGAATTTGATGCAATTGCCGGAGGATAGTACTTTCATAGATTTTGTTATCTTTTGTGGAATTTTGTTGTCTAGGACAATTTTCTGGTTTGGTAGACCGTGTTGCGTTTCACATGCAATTTGAGTGACTGAAAACCCTCTCCTTGAAGCAAACAATGATTAGTTAAGCTCCCCTAACATGTAAATTTTGTTACGACCACTAGACTAGTGGTATGTAAATTTTGTAACAATGATTACATTATAGATTAATGGCATCCAAACTCCCTTTGCTTCATATTATGTAAGGTGTGACCTCAACTAAAAAGATTTTGTATCTCTCAATGCAATGCAAAAATGAAGTTACCTTCTGTTTGGAAGCTGGATGCCACTTTCCAAAATTGGGATTCAAAATCACTCAACAATGCTGCTTGGTATTTTCATAGTTTTGATAGCGAATTGATGGAATTTGGCTGATGCATATTAATGGATCCTCATCACATTGTTGTCTTGTTAATGTCTTGTTATTGTACCAGTTCATATATCACCTACTAGGCTTCTGGTATTGCTGTTTGTAGTTGGCATGGACACCACAACAAGCAGTGGCCTATGGCCATCTACATCAATACAATATTACTTAGTCAATGAAAGTCCTCTTTCAAGTGAACCTCATTTGAAAATTATTCACCAACAACAACGACATTGCTATGGAAGTACAAGTCAGGGCGAATTTCCACTAGTAGCCAATCCCTCCATTGTTCTACATGTGCTTATGGAATGTAATCTGGATCCTCAATATCTTTCCAGACTAGAGGCAAGTTTTTGTGTTTATGGTTTCAGAATGGCAGAATGGATTGCAAACTATCAAGCTTGTTTAGCCTCATTTTTACAATATATTTTAATGATTGTAATGTTTACCTGGTTGAATTGTTTCATCATTTTGCAGGATTCATCACGGTTCTTTAGACAACCGACAAACTTTTCCCCTAACTTTAATCTATCTATATCTAAACTTGTAGCATTGGACATGTGTCAAAGCAGAGCTGTATTCAAACCCATGAGACAATCAGAGAGAGAAACTTTGAAATAAAGATGCGAAGGTTCTTGGAAGTTGGTATTGCGGTTCTTGGTAGCTGGGGAAACATGCTGCAGGCATGAAAAGTCTCAAGCCATAGCTAGTCCTGGTCATAGTGTCATAGTAATCAAGTCTGGTGCAGTTTATACATTTGGTTCTAACAGTTCTAGATAGTTTAGCCATGGGACAACAGATGAAGAATGGTGCCCAAGACTGATCAAGTGTGCAATAAATGCCTATCTGTTCTTTTGTCTGGTATTTTTCCTAAGGTTTACTATGATTTTGCATTCTTGAATCTCCTTTTAAATTGACATGGGTATAGAATCACGAGGTTACATCATTTATATGTTTCTCTCTTCAGGGGATTCGTATTATCCAAGCAATTGCAGAAGTAGGGCGTATGATGCTTATCAGTGATATAGGACAAGTTTATGCATTTGGGAAAGACTCTTTTGGTGACTCAGAGTATGGGATTGAAGGCTCTAGGACTTCCACTACTCCACAGGTGGTGGAGTCTTTGAAAGGAATTTTTGCAGTGCAAGCAGTCATTGGTAATTTCTTCACTGCTGTTCTTTCACGAGAGGGTAGAGTTTACACATTCTCTTGGGGTTCAGATGCAATTATTGGTCATCAAACTGATCTCCATGATCAGGAACAAAATTTACTGAAAGGTGATCTGGAGAATGTTCCTGTGGTACAAATTGCAGCAATCTATTGTTATTTGTTAGCTCTCAGCTGTCAGCCCAGTGGAATGTAAATTTTGTAACTTAAACATATTTTATGTTCCCATTGACTTGATTAAACTACTTGATGCCTGTGTTGCAGAACCCTCTTCGAATTACAAAATAATGTTACATGCATATATGTGGGTATCTGCAGGTCAGTATATTCTATTGGATGTGGCTTAGGTGGCAATCTTGGACATGGTTCTCGAACAGATGAAAAGTACCCCCAGATGATTGAACAATTTAAACATTTGAAGCTAGAGTCAATTGTGATAGTGGATGGTGCATGGCATGCTGCTGTTGTGGGAAAAGATGGATGAGTATGTACATGGGGATGGGGTCGATATGGTTGCATGGGTCACGCAAATGAAGAATGTGAAACTGTTCCCAAGTTTGTGGAATCACTTCTAGGTCTGAAGGTTGTTCATGTGACTACAGGTGATTATACCACATTCGTTGTGGATGAAAATGGGGATGTCTGTTCCTTTGGATGTGGGGAGTCATCAAGTCTTGGGCACCACTTGGCCATAGCAGCTGAAGGCTAGGTCTGTATGGTATGGCTTTTCACATGTAAAATATCTACTGGTTTTTCAAACCAGTGCAACTTCTCTTGAAGCTTAATTCTACTAATGTTTTATTGATGCCAATGTTCAGGATCAGAGACATGCAAACTTGCTAAGGCCAGAAATATATATTGTAAAAAAACTATATTATACATCTAAAAATAATACTCTAACTAACTCCATTGACAATATCGAACAAATTTGGTACTAAATACTCCTACATTATGGAATAACCATGCCTTTTAATTCTTCAACCTCCGAATGGGAAAGTGATTAATAAAAATGGACCTTGCAAACGCTGAACTAGCAAGGTAGCGCCAATGATTAATGATGGGCATATTTTGCAACCCTGCACCAGTTCAAGCACCCCAGCAAATCAATGTTTAGTCCCAAATATTTCCCTTTGGTAGGAGCAAGTGGTTCGTTGGTTGTGAGAGGATGAATCAGGTCTAAGAGGCATCTTTGGGCATCTATTCGGCCATGCAGATTGAAATTGAGACACGGGTTGAGGGGTTTGAAAAATTAGCTATATATTTTCAATTGCTGCCATGGATAGAAGGGTATTGGAGCAAACTTGGAGGATTTGAAGAGGCATGCATAGAATTCTAGAGCATTGGAGTTGAATTTGCAGTCGAAATCCCATTCACAGGTTAGTAAATTCCATTCTTTTTTATAAACTTTAAATACAAGGTTTCTCTGGTTTATTTTTTTCCTATGAAAAAAAAGCTGACAGTCCACATTATGGAGTACACCCGTTATTACATGGTTTCTCTGGTTCCTCATAGGTTTTTTCACTGTTTTAGAAGGCCCTTCTCTAGATCTATTTCCATGCACATTCTAGCATAGGAATAGTTACCTCCTTTTGTCTTAGCTCAGTCAATAAAATGATCCTGCTTGTTTCTAATGTCTTTGAGCAAAGGATCCTGATAGTGATAATCTAAAGGATCTTTGGCCATATGAATATGTCAGGAATTAGAAATAGCTATTTGGGTATGAGTTAATGTACTGTTTTGATTCAACTAAATTTGACTGATAATATGCTAGATAATCTATGAACGAATGCATTAACGCCCCCTTGGATTGATTTGGTCTATCAGGCCAGGGTTATAGAATCAAGTTCAATAGCTTATTTTAACTTGATGATCTCTGCAATCTGGATTCGATGTGATACATCCTCGATATAATCTAATTGGGGGAATGTTTCTATCTAAATTTGCAATTAGACAAACTCCAATTTAGTAGAGTGGCAGATTTATTTATTTTGATTTTGATCTGGCTTAGCTCCGGATTCAATGTAGCTCTATGTATATTAGGCACCCCTGTTCGATACTATGGCTTTGCAAGTCTGCATGACCAGTTACAGTTTTTCGATAATCTATGCTCATCCTTCACGATTTCATGGTGGTCCTAATGACATGAGTCTCTTCTCAAATCACCCTTCCTATAAGGATTCAACAATGTAGGTTGAAGAGGGTGGGGAAAGAACATTCAAAACCCATTAGGATGCCTTTTCCTTTGTGTGCATTGAAGAGAGTTACCCTATGCAAAGTTGTAAACTCTTTTGGGAGTTGAAGTGCCCGTTCACCCAATTATTATGATATCTTGAAATCTATATAGTTTGGATTCATTTCAAGAAAGATTTCATCCTCATTTTATGTCCAGTTGTGATTCTTGTGCTCTTCTTTTTTCAAATGTTTCCATTTGCTTAGCTTATGTACTTTGTGAATCTGTTGCAATTGCCGGAGGCTGTTACTTTCATAGATTTTGTTATCTTTCATGGAATTTTGTTGTCTAGGACAATTTTCTGGTTTGGTAGACCGGGTTGCATTTCACATGAAATTTGAGTGACTGAAAACCCTATCCTTGAAGCAAACAATGATTATTTAAGCTCCGCTAACATGTAAATTTTTTTACAACCACTAGACTAGTGGTATGTAAATTTTGTAACAATGATTACATTATAGATTAATGGCATACAAACCCCGTTTGTTTCATATTATGTAAGGTGTGACCTCAACTAAAAATATTTTGTATCTCTCAATGCAATGGAAAAATGAAGTTACCTTCTGTTTGGAAGCTAGATGCCACTTTCCAAAATTGGGATTCAAAATCACTCAACAATGCTGCTTGGTATTTTCATAGTTTTGACAGTGAATGGATGGAATTTGGCTGAATCATATTAATGGATACTCATCACATTGTTGTCTTGTTAATGTCTTGTTATTGTAGCAGTTCATATATCACCTACTAGGCTTCTGGTATTGCTGCTTGTAGTTGGCACGGAAACCACAACAAGAAGTGGCCTATGGCTGTCTACATCAATACAATATTACACAGTCAATGAAAGTCCTCTTTCAAGTGAACCTCATTTGCAAATTATTCACCAACAACAATGACATTGCTATGGAAGTACAATTCAGGATGAATTTCCACTACCATTCAATCCCTCCATTGTTCTACATGTGCTTACAGAATGTAATCTGGATCCTCAAGTTCTTACCAGACTAGAGGCAAGTTTTTGTGTTTATGGTTTCAGAATGGCAGAATGGATTGCAAACTGTCAAGCTTGTTTAGCTTCATTTTTGCAATATATTTTAATGATTGTAATGTTTACCTAGTTGAATTGTTTCGTCATTTTACAGGCTTCATCATGGTTCTTTAGACAACCGGTAAACTTTTCCCCTGACTTTAATCTATCTATATCTGAACTTGCAGCATTGGACATGTGTCAAAGCAGAGCTGTATTCAAGCCCATGAGACAATCAGAGAGAGAAACTCTGAAAGAAAGATCCAGAGGTTCTTGAAAGTTGGTATTGCGGTTCTTGGTAGCTGGGGAAACATGCTCCAGGCATGAAAAGTCTTAAGCCATAGCTAGTCCTGGTCATAGTGTCATAGTAACGAAGTCTGGTGTAGTTTATCCATTTGGTTCTAATAGTTCTGGATAGCTTGGCCATGGGACAACAGATGAAGAATGGCGCCCAAGACTGATCAGGTGTGCAATAAATGCCTATTTGTTCTTTTGTCTGGTATTTTTCCCGAGGTGTACTATGCTTTTGCGGTGTTGAATCTCCTTTTAAATCGACATGGGTTGAGAATTGGGAGGTTACATCATTCATATGCAGGTCTCTTCAGGGGATTTGTATTATCCAGGCAACTACATGAGCAGGGCGTACTATGCTTATCAGTGATATAGGACAAGTTTATGCGTTTGGGAAAGACTCTTTTGGTGACTCAGAGTATGGGATTGAAGGATCTAGGACTGCCACTACTCCACAGCTAGTGGAGTCTTTGAAAGGAATTTTTGCAGTGCAAGCAGTCATTGGTAATTTCTTCACTACTGTTCTTTCACGAGAGGGTAGAGTTTACACATTCTCTTGGGGTTCAGATGCAATTCTTGGTCATCAAACTGATCTCCGTGATCAGGAACCACATTTACTGAAAGGTGATCTGGAGAATGTTCCTGTGGTACAAATTGCAGCAGGCTATTTTTATTTGTTAGCTCTCAGCTGTTAGCCCAGTGGAATGTAAATTTTGTAACTTAAACATATTTTATGTTCCCATTGAATTTATGAAACTACTTGATGCCTGTGTTGCAGAACCCTCTTTGAATTTGAAAATAACATTACATGCATATATGTGGGTATCTACAGGTCAGTATATTCTGTTGGCTGTGGCTTAGGTGGAAAGCTCGGATATGGTTCTCGAACAGATGAAAAGTACCCCCGGATGATTGAATAATTTAAACATTTGAAGGTAGAGCCAATTGTGATAACGGCTGGTGCATGGCATGTTGCTGTTGTGGGAAAAGATGGATGAGTATGTACATGGGGATGGGGTTGATATGGTTTCCTGGGTCATGAAAATGAAGAATGTGAAACTGTTCCCAAGGTTGTGGAATCACTTCTAGGGTTGAATGCCATTCATGTGACTACAGACGATTATACCACATTCATTGTGGCTAAAAATGGGGATGTCTATTCCTTTGGATGTGGGCATTCATCAAGTCTTGGGCACCACTTGGCCATAGCAGCTGAAGGGCAGGTCTGTATGGTATGGATTTTCACTTGTAAAATATCTATTGGTTTTTCAAACCAGTGCAACTTCTCTTCAATTTTAATTCTACTAATGTTTTATTGATGCCAATGTTCAGGCTCAGAGACATGCAAACTTGCTAAGGCTAGAACTATATATTGTAAAAAACTATATTATACATCTAAACATAATACTGTAACTAACTCCATCGACAATATCGAACAACTTTGGTACTAAATACCCCTACATTATGGAATAACCATGCCGATTAATTCTTTGAACTCCAAATGGGAAAGTTATTAATAACAATGGACCTTGCACATGCTGAACTAGCCAGGTAGCACCAATGATTAATGATGGGCATATTTTGCAACCCTGCACTAGTTCAAGCACCCCGAAAAATCGATATTTAGTCCCAAATATTTCCCTTTGGTAGGAGCAAGTGGCTCGTTGGTTGTGAGAGGATGAATTAGGTCTGAGAGGAATATTTGGGCATCTATTAGGCCATGTAGATTGAAATTGAGACACTAGTTGAGGGGTTTGAAAAATTGGCTATATATTTTCAATTGCTTCCATGGATAGAAGGGTATTGGAGCAAACTTGGAGGATTTGAAGAGGCATGCATAGAATTCTGGAGCATTGGAGTTGAATTTGCAGTTGAAATCCCATTCGCAGGCTAGTAAATTCCATTCTTTCTAATAAACTTTAAATACAAGGTTTCTCTGGTTTACTTTTTTCCTATGAAAAAAAATGATGGTACACATTATGGAGTACACCCGATATTACACGGTTTCTCTGGTTCCTCATAGCTTTTTTCACTATTTTAGAATTCCCTTCTCTAGATCTATTTCCACACACATTCCAGCATAGGAATAGTTACCTCCTTTTGTCTTATCTCAATCAATAAAATGATCCTACTTGTTTCTATCTCAAATGTACAAACAAATGACCAAAAATCGGCAAACCCTTCAAGGCATTTGGTCATGATCCTATCTCAAACATCTTTTATTTGGTCAAGGTCCGCCTTCAAGGCTGCACGTTTGAGATAGGATCAGGACCAAAAGAAAGTGGCCTTGAAGGAGGACCTTGAGGCTAGTTTAGGGTTTAGGAGGAATTTTTAATAGTCAATGGTTTGTAAGGAGTTTTATCAAATGGCATTTCTTGTGAATTTTTGCATGATATGTTTGTGAGGAAGTCAGATTGTCACTGAATTTGAGTTCCTTCAAATCATTTTTCTGGGGTTGGCTTTTGAATCCTTCTTTGAATATTGAATTTGGCACAAGGTATCTACTTGGTTTAATTTCAATGTACTATCAGTTGTTTCCTTTTTGACAAGGAAAAATACAAAGTCCTTGTTGCTTTTGATAAGGTAGAATTGCTAAGTCTTAAGATTTTCTCAAGACCTATTATTTGTGGCTATTACAGATTCTTAGATAACCCAAAGCTACCATTTTCAGCCATCGAAACTTCTCTCAGCATATTTGTAATTGTCCTTCTTGTGGGACATATTTTGTTTGTAGCTGTAAATCGTATTAAAAAAACTGAAGAGGATTGTAGGGAAATGGAAGAACTTAAGGGATGTGCTAAAGTTGTTGATGTTGCAAAGTCACAGGTACTCTGTTTTTTCAATGAATAGTTAAGTTTCCAAATCTTGTTGACAAATCATATTGTTCATTTTCCTATTTTGTGGTCAGTTTTTTTTAGTTTTATGGGTGTGTTCTTTATTTTATTCATTTGGTAAGAAAGGTCCTAACTTCAGAGGAGAGCCCAATATTGCCTTGAAGTTTTATTATTTGTCTGACATGTCAACTCATTTACTGTCGTATTGATCATGCTATAGATGGTTTAGACAAGTTGCTAAAAGAAAACTAATTTGCTATGAGCGCTAGGTTTTGTGTCTAGTGATAGTTTCACAGATTCTATCCAGACTCTAATTATACTCAGTGTTGCACTACTTTGTTCATAGTTTAAAAGCTTTAACCCTTGATGCAGTTATACATGCACCAACACCCAACCTGTGCAACACAAGGTATAGTGTTGCTTTCATTTCATATCTGACAAAGATGTAGTCAAGAATTAACCCAATTCAGGATTATATTTGTTAATCGATTCATGTTAGATCAAAATTAATTTTCTTGGTACTTTAAGTAAACAAGTAAATGTGATAAACCTTGCAATCATTAATTGATATAAATTAATTAATTACAAAGGAAAAGGTAATTTAATTTGTTTTCAGTAATATTGATGCATTCCTTACAGTTTGGCCGACACCCTTCTCCTATAGTAAGGGAACATGAGCTAAAGGTGGTATGTAGCTTATTTAACATTAAAAGTTAAATTGAAAAAAATCAAATTATAAGAAAATTCTCTGTCAAAATAAATCATAGATCCATCTAACTCCATGCTAAGCAATGATGATTCATGGTTAAGATAGATATATGGAGATTTAATTAAGTTCAAATTATCTACTTGAATTTTATAGTAGCACCCTGCCTACATCCTCAAGGAACTCTAGGATCAGTGTGGCCCCAAGATTTGAACTCTTTTCCTATCTGTGGATTTTTTATTATCAGATAGAAAAGATTGGGGGCTTAGACGTACATACCTATATGCTTGTTATGCACCCATTTGTTCACTAAGGCATAGGAGGTCTGCACCAACATGTACTCACTAAGGCATAGTAGGTATGCACCCATTTTTTCACTAAGGCGTTGGATTTGAGACTTTCTTAAATCATTCATCAATTTCCATAGTTTTCATGTCATTCATTAACCACATGACATATAGGGGTGAACTCCTTCACAGATTGCACTATGTATACAGGTTTCTACCTGTGCAGTCGAGCATAATTGTTTTGTGGATTCATTGATTATATTTCCTATTGAAATCTATTTCCTGGTTTAGAGTTGAGTTTTACTTTTCTTAGGTACTAAATAGTTGCAAATTTAGCCATTCAAGTTTAATTTTAACCAATTCTTAAATTGAATTTGTTAGATTAGATTTTTCTATTTTGCACATGATCTTGGTTATTGTTGCTAGCTGTTGAACAAGATAAATAATTTGCTTTATTGTTTTTCTAATTTACAGTTCATTGTTTTTCTATTTTACAAGTGATATTTTTTTATTGGATTTTGTAGGAGTGAGCTTAACCTTTAAGTGGGCCATTGAGTATGAAGAGCCTGGTACTAAGGATTTTTCATTCAGTATGAAGACCCTGATGTTGAGGCTTTCAAGCTGTTAAGTGTGGTTTTGAAGCTGCTGACGTGGGATCTAAGTATGGTTTTGAAGCTGTTGATGTGGGATCTAAAGTATGGTTTTGCAACCAAATGAAAGTATGATGGTTTATCCATTGTAATATTTGGAAAAGTGATGATTTTTCTGTAAAGTTATATGGAAATTATTATGTGTTTTTGAGAAAACTCATATTTATTGTAATACTTTTGAATTTCATATAATATAATTTGTGGTTTAAAACTTATATATATGGTTGTACTTTATATTATGTACCATTGTTGTAATTATTAACTAATTAATGTGACATCGCATGATTTACATGTATATTAGATATTATTTACAAGTGTTGTAATTAATTATAATGTGACATTGCATAATTTGCATGTGTATTAGATGAGAATAAATATATGATTCTTTTTTTAATTTAAACGTAATATCATATTAAAAATTTATATTGATTAATAATGGACACCATTAAAACTACTAAAATATAATGACCATACATAAAGCAACTAAAAATGACTAAATTAGTGACCAGTAAATGAGATTAATGACCAAAATTCACATATCATTGACCAAAAATCAGTTTTGGTGGCTAATTTATGGTCTTTTATTACGTGACCAAATTTGGTCATATTCTAGCTTGTCATGTGGTCATTAATTTGGTCACAAATGTGGTCATATATTTGGTTATTGATTCAAATATATGACCAAATTAATGACCAACCAACAAGCTATAAATGACCAATTTTGGTCATGTAATAAAAGACCGCAAATTAGCCACCAGCGATCGCCAAACCAAAAGTGGTCATTGATATGGGGATTTTGGTCATTTTTTTGGTCACTAATCTCTCATTTTCCACTAGTGAACTTCCCATTTCCATTCTGGAACTAGCAAAGGTTGCAACAAACCTACTAGGTGTTGATGCTCAACCTTCACCTGCTAACATTTCATGCACTTTGAAATATACTAAGCAATATCCTCTTTTATTCTTGGCAAAAAATACTGCTTTCTAGCTGTAGCAATAGTTTTCTGATATCATGGGTGACGAAAAAAAGGTAGTTGAGGGTTCATGGGTTTCCCCATTGACATATGGCCACACCCTATTGGCTCAGGGGTTTGACTAACTCCCCACCCTATCCCTTGTGGAATCATGCCCCCATCTCTTTCATGTTGCAGTCCCATAGCTAGCTATGGTATTTTATTAATTGGATATTACATGATACATCAAAAACATGATGGGGTTGACTTAGCACCACAACCATAGGTATCAACCTTGATCGCTTATACACAAAACACCAGATCAATGACAGGTCCTTGGCCTTGAGCTCCATGCCATGATCTCAATACAATATTTACATCATGTACAATTCAATACCATGGGGTCAAAACCAGGGCACACATTCCCCTCCCCCTTCAACAACACTGTCCTCGATGCTTTAAAAAGATTAAATAAAAATTCTACACTGGAACCACCCTCAGTTCTCTGCAAAATTGAGAAAAAATGGATGTGCCAATCGCATGGCATCCTCCAGCTCCCATGTAGCATCTTCAGGACCGTAGTGCTCCCACTGCACCTTCACATGTCCAATGGCTTGATTTCAGAGCATGGTGACGTTCCTGTTGAGAATGCACAATGGCTCGATTTGGAACTCTCCCTTAGGTTCCACCTGAATCACATCCAAATAAATCACATGGTTAGCATCATGTACATATTTCTTGAGAAAAGAAACATGAAAAACATTATGAGCCCTAGTGCTAGTAGGAAATGCAAGTCTATATGCAACTGGCCCTAGCCTTTCAATCACTTCAAATGGATCACAATATATGGGTAACAACTTGGCGCAACTTCCAAGCTTCAAGGAACTATTCCTTTCCCTCACTCTGAGGTAAACATGATCCCCAACACTGAACTCTTTATCCACCCTATGCTTATCTGCATAACCTTTCTTTCTGTCCTGGGCTATTTTCAGGTTCTGCCTGATCTCTGCAACCTCCTGCTCCATCTCCTCGAGCAATTATGGACTAAGCACAATTCTGTTCATTGGATTATCCCATGTCACTGGTGTCCTACACCTTCTTCCATTAAAAGCTTCAAATGGACTCACCCCCAAGGATGCTTGTTGTCCATTATTATAAACAAATTATACTAGGTGTAAATAATATTCCCGCTTGGTTGGTTTGTCCATCACATACATACGAAGCATGTCTTCCAGCACTTGATTCACTCTTTCTGTTTTCCCATCAGTCTGAGGATGGTAAGCAAATCTAAAGTTCAACTTTGTACGCAAATCTGCAAACAAACCCTTCCAAAAATTAGAAATGAACTTAGGACCCCTGTCAGAGACTATTGCCTTAGGCAATCCATGTAATATGAAAATCTCCTTCATGGAGATCTTTGCAATGGAATCAATCTTATAGGTGGACTTGTTTCATATAAAATGTGCTTCCTTATCCAACTTGTCCACCACAACCATGATGGAATCATGTTTCCTCCAAGTCATTGGCAATCATATAATAAAATCCATGGAAATAAATTCCCATTTCCATTCTGCAACTGGTAAAGGCTGCAACAAATATGCTGGGTGTTGATGCTCAACCTTCTCCTGCTAACATTTCACGCACTTTGAAATCTGCTCAGCAATATCCTCTTTCATTCATTTTCAAAAATACTGCTTTCTTGTTGTAGCAATTGTATTTTGATATTCTGGGTGACTAGATTATGGAGTTTGATGGTTTTCATCCGTATCAACTCTCCTCAAATATGCTACATTTGGAATATAAATTCTGTTCTTAAAGGTAATAAGTCCATCTTCTTCCAATTTATATCCCTCATACCTATTCTCAAGACTTTGCTCAGTGCAATTTGTCTTTTACCTATACATACAATTAATCTTCAGTAGGATGATTAAAAATTTGATGTCTCAAATTTGATTGGCAAACACTAAGAGAAGCCAAGTGAATTTCATGCACCTTTCTGCTTAGTGCATCATCCACTTTATTCTCTTTTCCCTATATGTGTTTGATCTCGTAATCAAACTCACATAAAAACTTCATCCATTTGGCTTGCCTAGCATTCAAAGTTGGCTGACCAAATAAATATTTCAAACCACAATGGTCTGTCCTTAACTCCAATTATCTTCCCATTAAGTAATGCCTCCACATCTTGAGAGCGTGTACTATGGCTACAAGTTCTAATTCATGAGTGGCATAGTTCCTCTCATGATCTTTCAACTTTTTGGACTCATAATATACCCCGTGGTTTTCTTTCATAAGAACTCTTCCAAATCCTTGACCGCATGAATCAATACACACCACAAAATGTTTCTCTGGGTATGCAACATTCAAAACTAGTGCACTTGTGAGAAGATTCTTCAACTGTTGGAAGCTTTCCTCACATCTTTGTGTCCATTCAAACTTTATCCCCTTCCTTTGCAAGGAAGTGATGGGATGTACAACCTTGGAGAATCCTTCAATGAATCTCCTGTAGTATCCAACAAGTCTTTATCTTACATCTGTCACATTTCTTTGGGTTGGCCAATTCATGATGGATTCAATTATTTTAGGGTCTAAAGATATTCCCTCCTATGAGATAATGTGACCCAAGTAGTGAATTTTATCTTTATAAAAATCACACTTTCTCAACTTGGCATACAACTTATGCTCCCTTAGCAATTACAATACTAATCGCAGATGTTCTTCATGTTCTTCCTCATTCTTAGAGTAGATAAGAATGTCATCAAGGAAAACAAGAACAAACTTGTCCAAATACTTGCTAAAGACACTATTCATAAGGCACATAAATGTAGTTGGTACATTTGTGAGACCAAATGGTACCACTACTAACTTATAATGTCCATCTCTTGTTCTAAAGGATGTCTTATGAATATCTTCATCCTTGAATCTTACCTAATGGTAACCAGACCTCAAGTCAATCTTGGAAAATAACCTTTGTCCTATCATTTAGTTAAAGAGGTCATCAATCCTAGGTAAAGGGTATTTATTCTTTACAATGAATTTGTTTAATTGTATGTATTCTATACACAACCTGAGTGTGCCAGCTTTCTTCTTTACAAACAGAACTGGTGCTCCCCAAGGAGGCACATTGGGCCTGATATACTTCTTCTCCAACAATTCTTGCAGTTGCATCTTCAACTCTAAAATTTCTGGTGTGCTCATCCTGTAGGGTGTTTTGGACATTGGTGCTTCTCCTGGCACAAGTTCAATTGTGAAATCAATGTACCTCTTTGGAGGAAGCCCCAGAATTTCATCAGGAAAAACATCATTGAATTCCCGCAACACATGAAAGTCCTTCAACCTAGGAGTTTCATTCTTTGCCACCTCCAAAACACGGGCTGCATACAAATGGAAAACTTTCCTACGGAGCTTCTTCAGCTGTATTGCTAAAATATTCCTAACAGAAATCACTTTTGAAATGCCTCTTACAACCCTTAAGTTGCCTTCTTCATCCAAGCATTCAAAATTCTTGTTGTAACAATCAAGCTTTACTCCGTGTGCTTCCACCAATCCATTCCAATGAGAATATCATAGGAACCAAGTGGCAGAACATTCAAATATGCACAAGTGAATAGCCCATTCATAACCAGTGGACATTTTCCTACCACTTCACTAACCTTTTTCTTAGTCCCAGTGGCTATTTGAACTAACAATGATTCACTATGCTTTAACTTCTTAAAAGCACGAATCTCAACTACTCTAGGAGTAATATAACTATGAGTAGATCCAGGGTCAATCAAAACAAAAGTTGCTCAACAATCTTAGCTGCAACCTCAACCATAGTTGACTGATGATCTACCTGGAAGTATTCCAGTGCTGCATAAATCCTAGGGACATTTATTGCTACTTGACCCACTGTTTCAGCTTCTTGAATGTTGTAATATCACCTTACATTCTCATTCTTGAGTTGACAATTCCTACGCAAATGGGGTCCTCCACATCTCAAGGAATGGAGAGGTTCTATGATCTCTTTTGGATTTATTGACCTTTCATCCATCTCTCTGGCTAGCTTAGCCACAGCTTGGGATGCCTACTTTTGCTGATTCCGATCATTAAAAGGTTTGAAACCTTTCTTCCTCTGATCAAAATTTTCATTCTTCTTATCCTTCCATGTCTTATGGTAATCATGCTTTCCTTTGTTATGGTCATAACAATACTTAACCTTCCTGATAACCTCTTCTAGAGTTATAGGATCACGAAACTCAATCTTGTCCTTGTAGGATAGAGGTAATCCACTCAGAAAATGTTGGAATTTTACTTTCTCATCCTTGATGTACCTAAAATACCTTAAAAACTCCAAGAATTTATTGGCATACTCTTCCATGGTATACTGCCCCAATCTTAGCTCATGGAATTCTTTGATCTTTTCATCATACTACCTATCAGAGAGGTGCTTCTACCCAAAAAAAAATTGGAGTTGCTTCCACACAATCTTCCTTTCCCTGATCTTCTTCACTTTCCTGAAGTGCTCCCACCATATGGATGCTCTTCCACTCAAATTGAATATGGATACCCTAGCCTTCATATTTTCTTAATAGTCATGGACTTTGAAATATTTTCTCATCCCAACAAGCCAAGCTTCAGCTTCTTGACCAATCTTTACCTCACCATTAAAGGTAGGAGGTCTTGCCTTTTTAAACTCATCATGTGAGCTATTCCCACAATGCCTCTTTCTCCTATTCCTATGAGAAGAATAACTTGAACCCTGAGTGGATCCTTCAGAGTTGGATGATCCACTAGAAGACCTCTTTCTTATTTTTCTAGCACTGCTCTTACTTCCTTCTAGATTTGCTGCCCCATGCCCAAGGTTTAGCTTTAACTAAATGTCTGTCAAAGTCTGCAACATGGATGCATTCAACTAATGTTGCTTGGGCCTGAGCCTGAATCAACCTTTCATTATATTCCCTATAACTTTTCATCTCCACCCTCAAGCATCTCATGGTGGCTGCAAAATATGGAGGGGTATCTTGAAACTAATCCAGATTTATCCAGGTGCACGCTGGGGACAACAGTCCACTAAATGAATTGGGCATTGTTATGGCAAAAGCATATAAGAAAAATCAACAAAGTAGGAAACACACTAGGATGATAAGAAATACATACACAAATAATATGCAAGAATTCGAACCAATTTATTACTTATGCGCCATGAAAGATGGCAGAATCAGAAAGATGATCAGAAAGATGTCTATATTACATAATGTACATGCTTATATAGGGTATTGAGATGTTTAGGTAATTAACCTCTACGTTCAGTTACAAAGAAGTTATAACGGTTCCAAAGTTCAACCGTCGCATAGCATGTGGTATGCTTTAAGTCGAGGCAGACCCGTCCAGCAAGGCGAACCTGTCGGCTACTAAGGCGAACCTATTGAAGGTGAACTCGTCAGCTGTTGGTTGGATCATTCCTCCTTTCTTAAGAAACAATGGTCTCCATTATGTATTTGTTTAAGTGAGGAAACTTGTTGGTGATTTCGTTAGTAGAGTATCATTTCCCTTATGCGGTGAGCTATCCAACCTTAGCCACTTGAAACAAGGGAATGTAGTTCATCCTTGTAAGGTGTATGCGTTGTTCCACAATGGTCTCTGAGAGAAGAGGTTATCGAACATCTAGATGGATGTCTTTGGGTTCTGTTTTCTGCAATTTTTTCTATTCCAACAATGGTGCATGGTATGGTCGAAGTAGATCTACATTGAAAATTGGATGTAGGCCAAGGCATACAGGAATGCCAAGCTAAAAAGTGTTTTCTCCAATCTGTTTAAGGATACTATATGGACCATATCGCAAAGGTTTCATATTTCTGTATGGACCAATGAAGCGCTCCTTTGTTATATGTAACTAGACCTGATCCCCAATTTGGAATGGATGAGGAATATGATGCTTGTCGTGTCAGACCTTAGATTTTGCATTCGCTCATTGCAACATTTTTTGTGCTTATTTCTCAATGTTGTAGATTCGATCTTTGAGCTTCAATGCTTTCTCCACTTCTTGTAATTCAAAGTCGATGTCATTTGACTATGTCAAGGAGCTAATTAAGTCAATAGGCACTAAGGGTTGAAATCTATAACAAATATCAAATGGACTCTTGGCTATAGAGCTGTGCTGAGCAGGATTGTAGCTATGTCGTATGTATGGAAGGCTGTCATCCCATGTTTGGCGATGCTTGTGGTTGTACATGCGAAGAAATTGTATGACTAAGCAATTTACATTAGAGGAAATTTCAACTCAAAATGGGCCTCCTAAAAAAAATTAATAAAATAATAGCTAAAATAATAAAATAGTATTTATTAATTTTGGAGGAACAAAAGAAAAAAACTACTTTTTTTGTTTGTATTTTCGACATATCTCCCCGTGATTTTACTCAAATTTTGATCGAGAGAGTTCGTTGGATGTGGAATTAAATTCCACATCTAATGAGTTCCCACTCAGGATAATTTTGACGGACCCCACTAACCCCAAAAACAAGAAATACCTGAAAGAATGCGATGATGACAAAACAAGAAATACCTGAAAAAATGTGATGATGATACCATCATCACATTTTTTCAGGTATTTCTTGTTTTTTCGGGTAGAAGGGTATGTCAAAATTAAGCCGAGTGGGCACTCGTTGGATGTAGAATTTAATTTTGCATACAACAAGATCTCCGATTCAAAATTTGAGTAAAAACACAGGGAGATATGTCGAAAATACAAACAAAAAATGTATTTTCTTTATGATACCTATCCCCAAATTTATATTAAAAAAGTGTTTAAGACCTATATGATATTTAAAATTTAAAACAATTTCATTGGCTAACACATGATGACATGGAATTTGAATTAGAGTTAAAAGGCCCATTTTGAGTTGAAATTTCCTCTAATGCAACTTATGTTTGTCCGTTTGTCTGCGAATGGAAGGCTGTTGACAAAGAGAGTCTTGTATTGAGCTGTTTCCAGAGATTTTTCCAAAAGATGCTCACAAATATAGCATCTCAGTCGAAAATAATGGTCGTTGAGAGGCCATAATGTTTCCACACATGTTCAAAGAAGAGCTGAGAATTTTGTTGTGTTGTCGTAGTCTTCTTGCATGGTATGGTTATAGCCATCTTGGAAAATCTGTCGACTAATACTAATATCACATCATGCTGATGTTTGGTAGTAGGATATCTCATAAATTAGTCCAAAGAAATGGATTCCCATGGTTGAATAGGAACTGGAAGGGGCGTGTACAGTCCTCGTCATCGATTCGGTTGTTTAACAATGGCACAAACCACGCACAATCGAATGTACTTGTTGATGTCAAATTTAAGTGAAGGCCAACAAAAATAATTTTGGAGGATAGAAAATGTTTTTGCAACTCCAAATTGTCCTGCAGTCTTGCTGTAGAGCACGTCCCAAACGATCTTGTTTCGGTGCTCACTGGTCAGTACGCAAAGATGTCCAAGCTTGAATAGAAAGGGGTCTTTCAGGAAGTAGTCGATAGTCGACAACTTGTCAGTCTGAACCTGTCGATATATTGTAGAGAAATCATAGTCTACCGAACAAAATTGCATCCAAGTAGTGGCTTCCTAACCCTGCATACTCATCACCATAGAAAGTAAAGTAATGGGTGGTCTGCTAAAATAATTGACTGTGACATTGAATTTTTCTTCTCAATACTTAATTACCAACTAAAATTGTTGCAGGTCATTAATCCACTTGAGCTATCAGGTTTTCTATAGTTTCGACTGAGTCAGAGTGAATTGCAAAGGCTTATGATCAATGAGGATGACCGTTTCCTTACCAAGAATGTAGTGTCTCCATTGCTTGAGAGCTTGCACAATGGTGTATAGTTCTTTTTCATACGTAGAGTACCTTCTGACAGTGTCTCTGAAAGTATCAGAATGAAACATGACTGGGTGACCTGACTAAGTGATCACCGCATCGAGGGCATAGTCTGATGCATCTGTGTCAATCTCAAAGGGATGACACAAATCAGGTAACACAAGTATTGGTGTAGTACAAAGATTGTTTTTGAGTTTTTTGAAAGCTTGTTGTTATGTTAGTGTCCACTTGAAGACAATTTTCCAATTTCCTTTCATCAACTAATTCAAAGGCCATGCAATGTGGCTGAAACCAAGTATGAATCGTCAATAGAAATTCTCTAAACCAAGAAAAATTCTTAGTTCATGAATGTTTTGAGGAATGGGCTAGTCCTTGAGGATTTGTACTTTTATCTGGGTCGACATGGATTCCTACAGAGTCAATTACATACTTCAAATATTTGATGTTGGTCATCACAAATGAGCATTTTCCCATGTTCAGATACAATCGATGTTGCTAGAGAGTGTCAAAAACTTCCCGAAGTTGTTGGACATGTTCTCCCCATGCTCGACTAAAAATCAAGATATCGTTGAGATAAAAAATGACACATTTACTGATGAAAGGTCATAGAAGGTCATGCATATATCTCATGAAGGTTGTAGGTGCATTGGTTAAACTGAAAAGAATGACTAACCATTCAAACAATCCTTCCTTGGTCTTGAAAGATGTTTTCCATACATCGATGGAATCAATTTGAATTTGATGGCATCTCAAATTAAGGTTGAATTTCGTAAAGAACTTAGCACCTTTTAGATTGTATATGAGTTCATTAATCCATGGAAGAGGGTATCTTTTCTTCACTAAAATTTGTTGAGAGACAGAAAGTCGATTCACATGCACCAAGTCTTGTATTTCTTTGGAACTAGTATGACTAGACTTACACAAGGAGAGGAGTTGGGGTGGATATGACCCTTGTTGATCAAATCCTGGATTTTCCTATGAATCTCTTCATTTTCAAGACTGGATCTTTTATAAACAGATGCATTAGGTAATGAAGAACCAAGAACAAGAGGTACTCCTTATGGTGCTTGAAATAGAGTGTTTTACCTAAAAGTCATTAGAGGAATTTTGGGGTCTAAAATGGGCCTCCTAAGGAAAATAATAAAATAATAGTTAAAATAATAAAATAATGGTAAAAATAATAAAATAATATTAATTAATTTTGGAGGAAGAAAGAAAAAAACTACTTTTTGTGTTCGTATTTTCGACATATCTCCCT